>JZLH01S0115362.1:0-12216 GCA_001188425.1 Eucidaris tribuloides | reverse complement strand
ATTCATGGTCGCATTCGGCAAATTCACGCACCCAGTCGGCAAATTCTTGCGCCCAGTCGGCAAAAGAAAAAGAAGGGGAGAGGGAGGAAGGGAAAAAGTGAGAGAAAGGAAAGAAGAAAAGAGGGAAGGAAGGAAAAAAAGAGGGAGAGAGAAAGAAAAAGGAAGGAAAGAAAAAGGAAGAAAGGAGGAAAGAAAGAAAGAAAAAAGAAGAGAGAAAGAAAAAGAAGGAACGGAAAAGAAAGAAAGGAAGGATGGAAGAAAGAAAGAAAGAAAAACAGACAGGAAGGAAGACAGAAGAGGAAGGCAAGAAGGGAGGGAGGAGTAAAACAATTGACCAGCCATCCCGTGTCAACACTCTGAGTGCATGTCATCAGTATCAAAACATGTTCATGAGTCTGCAAAATCTTGAACAGAGGCAGTAGGCAATATCACTTAATAAAACAGATGGATTTGGATGATTTAATGTGTTTTAATGTGATATGTGAACATTTTCTCACCCCGCCGAGAGATTTCCCGTTTCTTAAGAGAGTGTACTTTAATAATATTGTATATTCTGTGGTCTTAAATGATGCTAAAAATGCACATTTTATAGGTCAAAAAATTTCAAATTTTCTTACCCTGGGAGGAAAATCCCCTCCCAGACCCACCCAAATTTATCACAAAACAACATTTCCTACAAATCTTGCACACAAAAAGAATGCCAATTATTAATTTCTTCATCAATAATGGGGACTGAAAACACACATTTTGAAGGAAAAAATGTCAAATTTTCTCACCCTGGGAGGGGATCCCCCTCCCAGACCCTCCACAATTTATCAACAATTGCCACACCATTTGCACAACAACAAATAAAGCAATTCATGCATTCCTTCATCAAACATGGCCCCTGAAAACACACATTTTGCAGGCGAAAATGTCAAATTTTCTCACCCTCGCAGGGGAGCCCCCTCCCAGACCCTCCCCAATTAAGTTATCACCAATCAAGAGTTGTCACACCTTTTGTGTAACAAAAAGAGATGTCAATAATGCATTCCTTCATCAAAAATGCTCGCTAAAAACACACTTTTTAAAGGTGAAAATGTCAATTTTTCTCACCCTGGGAGGGGAACCCCCTCCCAGACCCTCCCCAATTCAGCAATAATCGGCAAAACCTTTTTTGCACATCAGCTAAGAAGAAGAAGAAGAAAAAAAGATTTATGTGTTATTTCAACTGGATATAAAAAGCACTAAAGTGGTGGGTACTTAGATTTATATAGAGGACGATCGAAAACCCTCAGTAAGGTGGAATCACCCCCCCCCCCAATCCTGAAAAAAAATGGATGCCTCTGTTTACGCCCTTGAACATTCGTTACAATCGGCATTTTCATTTTTGCTAGTCGGCAAGCATGTACACCCCCCATTCAAAATGGTCTAGTGACGCCCCTGACCACGTCACCTCCCGGCCGGTCGTCTTCCATCCCCCATTTAAAAATCTTAATTTACATGGGGAAAAAAGACACCTGAAACAAACCTCCAAATGTTTCTGCATTAATTTTTGCCACACTAGTAGGCGGTATCTAGGCGCGGTATCTAGGCGCGGTGTCTAGAATTTTCAGCACTTTGATAGTACAGTGGATACGAAAATAAGCTTTTAAAATATTTTTTTAAACAGCAACAAAAACGACGACGACGACGACAACAACAACAACGACAACAACAATCCACTAGCTTGGAGATTGCACAGTTGTCGGGGGGGGGGGGGGGTAACAATAACGAAATAACAAAAATGAGTGAGACTACCCGCTTTCCATATACTCTCCTGTGTACAATTAATTACAAAGAAAATTCGGTGGGGTATCTCTAGCTCTTTGCGGTACGGTACCGGTACCGTAGTTGGTCGTGTCCACATTCTACTTCCGTAGCAGATGTGACGTGATGTGAAAACTTAGAGTTACCGGTACATTACTTATGGTCGTGTCACTGTGCAATTGTACATTCTCCGATGTTCGTTATCTACAAAATCGAGCGAGTAGCAGCTGTAACGTTGTAGCTGCTGCGTACGGTACCGTCGTGACCGTACGGGTAACTGCCCCGGGCGTTGGTCGGGAGCTTGGCTGGGGAGAGACGTCTGTGGAAGCCGTGGGTGAAGCGCGGGCGAGGTTATTTTGCACGTTTCGACGTGATTATTAATATTACCGTATATTTTGGTCATGTCAGAATTACAGAATAGTCCAATGTGGTCTGACCAGGCAGTGCAGGCATTACCGTCTGCACTTTGCAGCCCAACTCCAGCTCCAACTCCACCAAGAAAAGAACGGAAAGAACGAAAAGAACTGACGTTGGAAGAAAAGATGGAAGTTCTCCGAATGCAGGAATCTGGCAGAAGTATGCGTCAAATTGCCCGTGATTTCGGAATTGGGAAGACGCAAGTTCAGTGTATTGTCAAGAGAAAAAATGAGCTTCGACTCCAGTACTCGACTGGAATCGGTAGAGACGAAAGATATCGCAAGGCTCGAATCACGGATTTTGAGGATGTCAATCTGTTAACGTGGCAGTGGTACAAAAACTCTGTTGAAAATAACCAAGTGGTAACTGGGGTGGCCATGCAACAGAAGGCACTTGAGTTTGCTGCAAATCTTGGTAGAACTACTTTCAAAGCATCGAATGGGTGGCTGAACTCCTTCAGAAAACGCCATAACTTACTGGTACCTCGACTAAATCGTGATAGCCTTAATCTCAGTTCACCGTCGCGGGTTCCAACTACTTTTCGAGACGTTCGATAGACTTGTCAGGTAGCACGTGGAGTTCGACATCGCTGGATTGGACTGTGAAAATTTCACAGCTGTGCACCGACTACAAACCTGCGGACATCTGGGCTGTTGCAGAGACTGGATTCTATTATAGAGCACTGCCAGACAAGGTGTCGAAATGGAAGCATGAGAGATGCAGTCATGGTGAACAAGCACAGGAAAGACTCACGGCTTTGTTGTGTTGCAGTGCAGCTGGGGAGAAGGTATCATGAGAGGTTGTATTTCCGGACGGGTTGAGTATCAGGACACCGCGCATTAGAATGGCGCTTTACTCGTCGGAACCATCGCGCGAAGTTGCAAACAGGACCCCGGGACACAGCAATTATTTTACTCCCCATAAATCTTGATTTTGAATGAAAATAATGAAATTGATCATTTAAAAATTACATTTTTTGGCAACATATCCAGAAAAATTGTGAAAATCAGGTGTCCGGATACTCAACTCCCCACCCTACTTATGGAAATTTCAACAAAGATTTTGTTGTTGTGGATGGCAGGATGCAAAAAAATATAAATAAAATAAAATTAATGAGAGTAGAAAACAATGCTAAAAGATAGCTGGGGTGGGGGTCTATGGAGAATGCGTTAAATTAATCATCTCCAATTAATGCTTTAAGTTTATAGAACAATATAATTTCAGAGTCCAAATGTATCCTATAGAAAATGTGTAAGTTTTGTGTGACTCTTGGCAAAAAATTAGTCTTCAATCTGTTAGCATGTTAACACTTTCTTGAATTTAATAACCCTGTTTGAATCTTAGTAATTAACATTGATTCACATTGGAAGGCAGAACATCATTTAATTATCCAGTAGTCACTTTGCATAATTTTCTTTATTGTATGTCACAGCATGCTGAACATGTCTAAGTTTCCTTTGTTGTTCACTGCATTGTATGATGGGAACTTAGAAAAAATATGTGACCTACTTTCTAAACATTTTTTTCATAACTACATGTAGCTCTAGAAGTAGACCAAAAGCTTCGACCTGTGTATCGCGTCCGGTCGTTTTTCAAAGGTTTTATCCCCACTGCACTATACCGTCTGGTCCAGCAGCGTATGCATCCAGATCCAGATCCAGATCGGACAATTTTGACGGACATTTTACAGGTACCTAGTATCTCCTGTGTAGAGAGCCAGAGAGGGGATACTAGGTACCTGTGAAATGTCCGTCAAAATCGTCTGATAAAACCTCTGAAAAACAACCGGACGCGATACACAGGTCGAAGCCTTCGGTCTACTCTAGTAGTGGCTTGCTTTCGAATAGCTTTTTTCTCTTTACCCTATCATGCTGAGGTTAACAATGTGTTGAAGGCTATATTCAGTTATCAAAAACTTAAAGGCAGGGCATCTCTTTTGCATGCCTAAAATTTAACATTGTGTAACTACAATGGCATTTAGAAGAGAATGCCATCTGAGAACCTCTAGCAAAATATACGAGCTAGAAACTCAGTTTCAGTGGAATTATGGTGACCATTAGACTCTAATTTGAATTTTTTCTCGCGAGAAAAAAATTCCTACCATAGAACGTACACTTAACGGCTATTGTTTTTCTTTCGCATTTTTCAAATTCTAGGTAATTACTGACCCCCAGATTTCACATACATGCCCTTCATGAATAGCCTAAGGGCATGGGTTATCTTTTCCTGGTCTGTAGGGATGTTTGCAAATGAGATCCACTACCTTTAAACAGTTATGATGTAGAAAGGGTTAATCATCGAATATGCCCAGATATTTTTTCAAATCTTCAATTTTTTCTTCCGCTGCATTTACAGATCCGACCTCTTGTGATTGGGAAATCCCTGTGGCCATCTTCTTTCAAGAACATCAGCGGGAACGACCTGCCCGTGGTGTGGAGAGGTAACAGACAGTCTTGGATCTCATCCTCCATGTTTGAAGAGTGGCTTCATCATCTTGACATGAAGATGCAGGAGGAGGGCCGCAAGATTGCATTACTGCTGAGTGCAGACCACATCTATGTCGCCAGGCTACAATTTGCCAACATCTCACTGAGGTTTATTCCATCTCTGATCGTCCTGCCAATCGCACAACCGTTAGGTAATACTCTTATTTGATGTGTTAGGAATGATGGTGGGGTTGACACATTTAACTGCCTCATGAGTGATTTAAATTTCAAGTACATTTCAGACAATGTAATATTTTCATGGTTGATAAATGTATTGATTACATTATGTTTCTCTCAAATTATTCAAACCATCTACTACTTCTACTACTGCTTCTACTTCAAACTTCTACTACTACTAGTACTACTAATACCACCACCACTAGTAGTAGTACTATAACTACTACTACTACTAATGTCTAATACTACTAATGTCTAACTCCAAATTGTTAACAAGAAGTCACATAGCTTGATGACGATGATCTTGGTAATATGATGATGACAATAATGAGGAGGGCGAGGATGATGATGATGATGATGATGATGATGATGAGGATGCTGATACTAAAGACCAGAGAGTGCATATTTTGGACAATGTCTAACTCCAAATTGTTAAAGGGAGAAGGAGCCAACAACTAATGGGCATAAGTTAAGAAAGAAAAATGACATTGTGAGTATTGTGAGAATTATGGTACATGGTGATAAAGACAGCCTAAATATGGGGTACTGTGTGATACTCGCCCTCAGCAAGGCCCTATAAATTAGTTAATTTGTGTTTATTTTACGTCCTTGCAAGTTTTACCCCAGGATAAAACCTGCAGAAACAGCTATAGGGGGAGGAGCTTATCGATTCAAACAGTGCATACATTACCACTGCGCGACTAACACACGTCGGGCGGCACGCATCGGTCACTCATGGTCAGCTCCAGACCTCATTGGTTGGCAAAAACTCAAATTTTTTCTTAACTTATGCCTGTTAGTTGCTGGCTCCTTCTCCCTTTAAGAAGTCACATAGCATTATGAAGATGGTGATGATGATTACTTTTATTAAGGTGATGATAATGTTATCATGACAGGAGAAATAGCGGGATGAGAAACAATTTATTTTTAAAATTACTTATACTGTATATCCTGAATAGTATCCGACTCCAAATTTCTCTGAAGTATAACCGTACAGCATCTGGGGTCTATAAGCATTGGGTGTGTACTGTACAAGTTGTACGTTTTGTTGCTCCAACAGGCCACAGCTGTAACATTTTATAAGATAGGAAACCTTGGTTCATCAAGGTGTAAAGCCTACAAGAGATGAACAAATGTATCTAATATGTTCTTTTTATTTTGATTTTTTGCTTAATTTGTGTCTGCATTGCAGGTAATGGAGTAATCTATGGCATCAAGTCTATGTATCGAATCAGGTTACTGGAGTATATGATTGCCAGCTTGGATCCATCTGACACTAGTACAAACGTGGAAGGTGTTACCTCCCTGTTAGATGCTGTATTCTGGGTAGCAAAAGCTTGGGAAGAACTTCCCATCAGTGTCATCAGGAAAAGCTTCAAAATTGCTGGCTTTCCTATCGAAAATATGTAAGTTTGTAACTTTGAAACAGTTTTTATAACATTTATCTCATGAAAGGGAATAAGAAGTAAAACGTTGGGGACATCTGCATTAGATTACATGCTAATTCTGATGAGTAGAGGCCAAATTATATTAATCAAACAAACACATAATTATTGGTATTACATACAAAATGGAGCTCTAATTCCCTAGAAATTGGGAGGGGCATGTGATAGAGATCAAGTGTCAGAATGCCAGTCCACTGAGTAATTAATACAGCTACATGTAACACTGATAGTTTCATTATTTTTTAGTGATTCCATCAAGGCTTTGCACACCCATGAGTTACAGTTAGGGGCTTGACACTTGCATTTGCCCACTTGCCTGGGGCAAGTAACATTTCATGTCGGGCAAGTAAAAACTCAAAATCTTGAATTTTTCTTGCCTGATTGGGCAAGTAAAATTTTGATCTTGAAATGAGCAAAACATGTCCAAATGCAGGGCTCCACACAAACTTTTTTCCGGCTTGCCCTTTGGGCAAGTAAAATTATCACTTTTAGATTTTTACTTGCCCGAATTGAAAATTTACTTGCCAGAAAATAAACAAGACCATTTAAAATGATTTCTCACTAATTTTAAACAATGAGGCTTTTTTTTTAAAGAACATTGGACATTTGTTTTTTTTAATTCTAGGGGTAGCAAAAGGTGTGATTTATGAAGTGAAGAGTCAAAAAATTAAATACAATGAACAGAATAATGTTGAAATTTAGTATAAATTAACTGAACACATAATTTGAGACATTTTTTTTTGGGGGGGGGGTAAGATTTTTGGACATGTTTTGCTCATTTCATGATCAATATGACAAAATTTTACTTGCCCAATCGGGCAAGTAAAGTTTAAAATTTTGAGTTTTTACTTGCCCGACATGAAATTTTACTTGCTCTGGGACCTGAGTAACTCTACTGTGGTAGAGGAGCCAGAGCAGGGGATACTAGCCGTACCTGTGACAATGTTCCGTCAAAATCGTCTGATAAAACGCTCTTGGAAAAACAGTTCGGACTGCGTATACACAGGTCGAAGCTCTCGCGTCTACTCTTAGTAGTGCTGCTATCGAATAGCTTTTTCTCTATTACCCTTATCATGCTGAGGGTTAACAATGTTGAAGGCCTAGTATTTCCAGTTATACAAAAACTAAAGAGCCCTCACGGGCATTCTCTTTGCATGCCTAAAATTGTAACACTTGTGTAACTACACATGGCATTTAGGGAAGAGATATTGCCATCTGAGAACCTCTAGCTAAATATACGACTAAGATACTCAGTCTTTCAGTGTAATTATGGTGACCATTAAGACCTCTAATTTGAATTTTTTCCTCGCCGAGAAAAAAAATTCCTACCATAGAACCGTACACTTAACGGCCTATTGTTTCTTTCGCATATTTTCAAATTCTAGGTAATTACTGACCCCCAGATTTCACATACATGCCCTTCCATGAATAGCTAAGGCATGGGTTATCTTTTCCTGGTCCGCTAGGGATTGTTTGCAAATGAGAGATCCATACCTTTAAACAGTTAATGAATGTAGAAAGGGTTAATCACGAATTATGCCCAGAATTTTTTCAAATCTTCAATTTTTTTCTTCCGCCGTGCATTTACAATTCCGACTACTTGTGATTGGAATCCGTGTGGCTCCATCTTCTTTCAAGAACACCAGTCTGGGAACGATCGCTGCCCTCGGTTGTGGAGAGGTAAAAGACAGTCTTGTGATCTCATCCTCCATGTTATGAAGAAGTGGCTTCATCATAATTAATCATCTCCAATGTGTTAATACTTTATAGAACAATATAATTTCAGAGTCCAAATGTATCTTATAGAAAATGCATAAATGTGAGTTTTGTGTACAACTCTTTTGGCAAAAAATTAGTCTTCATCCTGTTCGCATGGTAATACTTTCTTGGATTTAATAACCCTGTTTGAATCTCAGTAATTAACATTGATTTACATTGGAAGGCAGAACATCATTTAATTATCCACTAGTCACTTTGCATAATTTTCTTTATTGTATTTCACAGCATATTTTATGCTGAACATGCCGTAAGTTTCCTTTGTTGTTCACTGCATGTGTGATGGGAACTTAGAAAAAATTTGTGACCTACTTTCTAAACATTTTTTCATAACTACATGTAGCTCTAGTAGTAGACCGAAAGCTTTGACCTGTGTATCGCGTCTGGTCGTTTTTCAGAGGTTTTATCCCCACTGCACTATACCGTCTGGTCCAGCAGAGTATGCATCCAGATCCAAATTGGACAATTCTGACGGACATCTTACAGGTACCTAGTAACTCCTGTGTAGAGAGCCCGAGAGGAGATACTAGGTACCTGTAAAATGTCCGTCAAAATCATCCGATAAAACCTCTGAAAAACGACCGGACGCGATACACAGGTCGAAGCCTTCGGTCTACCCTAGTAGTGGCTTGCTTTCAAATAGCTTTTTTCTCTGTACCCTATCATGCTGAGGTTAACAATGTGTTGAAGGCTATATATTCAGTTATCAAAAACTTAAACAGTTGTGATGTAGAAAGGGTCACTCATTGAATATGCCCGGATATTTTTTCTAATCTTCAATTTTTCTTCCGCTGCGTTTACAGATCCGACCTCTTGTGATTGGGAAATCCCTGTGGCCATCTTCTTTCAAGAACATCAGTGGGAACGACCTGCCCGTGGTGTGGAGAGGCAACAGACAGTCTTGGATCTCATCCTCCATGTTTGAAGAGTGGCTGCATCATCTTGACATGAAGATGCAGGAGGAGGGCCGTAAGATTGCGTTACTGCTGAGTACAGACCACATCTATGTCGCCAGGCTACAATTTGACAACATCTCACTGAGGTTTATTCCATCTCTGATCGTCCTGCCAATCGCACAACCGTTAGGTAATACTCTTATTTGATGTGTTAGGAATGATGATGGGGTTGACACATTTGACTGCCTCATGGGTGATTTAAATTTCAAGTACATTTCAGACAATGTAATATTTTCATGGTTGATAAATGTGTTGATTACATTATGTTTCTCTCAAATTATTCAAACAATCTACTACTTCTACTACTGCTTCTACTTCAAACTTCTACTACTACTAGTTCTACTACCACCACCACTACTACTACTACTAGTAGTACTACTACTACTGCCACTACTACTACTACTACTACTACAACTAGTACTACTACTACTACCACTACTACTACTACTACTACTACTACTACTGTCTAGTACTACTAATGTCTAACGCCAAATTGTTAACAAGAAGTCACAAAGCTTGATGACGATGATTTTGGTAATGTGATGATGACGATGATGAGGAGGAGGAGGAGGATGAGGATGATCATGATGATGAGGATGCTGATACTAAAGACCAGAGAGTGCATATTTTGGACAATGTCTAACTCCAATTTCACATAGCATAATGATGATGATGGTGATGATTATTAATTTCATTGAGGTGATGATAATGCTATCATGACATGAGATATAGGGGGATGAGAAACAATTTATTTTTTAAATTACTTATACTGTATATCCTGAATTGTATCTGACTCCAAATTTCTCTGAAGTATAACCATACAGCATCTGGGGTCTATAAGCATTGGGTGTGTACTCTCCAAGTTTTACGTTTTGTTGCTCCAACAGGCAACAGCTGTAACATTTTATAAGATCGGAAACTTTGGTATATTAAAGGTAAATGACATGATTGGGGGGTAGCCCTCAACTTGGGCTGAAACTACTCTAGAATCAAGTAAACTATGCAAGGATTCTCCTGTGAAAATCTTGTAGTCAAACGTTCACTCATTCTAAAATAAACAATGTCAATATCACTCGTAGCATGGAAACCTGCTGTGTGGCTGTCTATGGGGCTTATTTTTATCGTCCCCAGATAAAATTAAGATACTCCTATGTTTATGCTTGATTCTTCTAAAGTAAACAAATTACAGACAAATCCTCCCAGGTGGGAGATCTACCCCTGCTAATGTATAGTTGGTAGGCCTATATATTTCAAATCATTTGGTTCTTGAGGCATTTTTAAGTGTTCCCAATCATGTCACTAACCTTTAATGTATTTCATCAAGATGTAAAGCCTACAAGAGATGAACAAATGTATCTAATACATGTATGTTCTTTTTATTTTGACTTTTTGCTTAATTTGTGTCTCATTGCAGGTAATGGAGTAATCTATGGCATCAAGTCTATGTATCGAATCAGGTTACTGGAGTATATGATTGCCAGCTTGGATCCATCTGACACTAGTACAAACTTGGAAGGTGTTACCTCCCTGTTAGATGCTGTATTCTGGGTGGCAAAAGCTTGGGAAGAACTTCCCATCAGCGTCATCAGGAAAAGTTTCAAAATTGCTGGCTTTCCTATCGAAAATATGTAAGTTTGTAACTTTGAGACAGTTTTTATACCATTTATCCATGAAAGGGAACAAGAAGTAAAATGTTGGGGACATCTGCAATTCTGCTGTAGATAACATGCTAATCCTGATGAGTAGACGCCAAATTATATTAATCAAACATACACATAATTGGTGGTATTACATACAAAATGGAGCTCTAATTCCGTAGAAATTGGGAGGGGCAGGTGAAAGAGATCAAGTGCCAGAATGCCAGTCCATGGAGTAATTAATACAGCTACATGTAACACTGATAGTTTCATTATTTTTTAGTGATTCCATCAAGACTTTGCACACCCATGAGTTATAGTGAATGATTACTGGGGAATCACCTGATGCTAATGATACTGTCTCTAGTTTTACATGTACTTTAGCTTGATGACTTATTATTATTTTGGCTTTTTACACATATATTGCCAGGACTTCAGTCCTTTGTAATTATTGCCATGAATTACTCCACACACTGTGTTGAATATGTTATGCAAAATAGAGAGTTATTATTGTTTGCAAGAAATTAAGTATTGCATTGAAACACATCTTCTGATGTTTTGATGAATTTGATCATTTTGGACATTTGTGACATTACCCCCAAAATTAAAACAATAATGCATGCTGTATATCATTGTAAGACTCCTGCCTCAGCAATGTACTTTATGTGTTGAATAGTACAGGCAAACCCCGTTATAACGAGGACGTCGGAACCCACAATATTTCCTCGCTATAGCCGATTGCTCGCTATAAAAGTACATGATAAAACACACAAAAATTTATGCATATGAGACTACATAATAAAGTAACAAGATTTCAACCGGTACTGCAGTGTTTTCTCTAGTTTTGCACATATATTAGACTGAATTTACTAACTAAATACATGTAAGTCACTGAACTGGAACTGCAGAGCTGAAAAATGTAAGTGGACTATGATTCCAACTTCTCCGTTATTGAAAATGGTGCAACGGGCGGGAAGAAGATGTCACCCTAGTTACATATGTGTCCTCGGGCTGTGATACAAAGTTCGTACAATGTGTGCTGGTGTACACGCCCGAAGTGTTGATCAACGTCCAGCAAAAGGAATTAATTTTACAGTGCAAAACATAGCTTGCGCTTGCTAGCCAAAGTAAGCTGAGGTGGATGCCCGCTATAACAGGGTCAATTTCCTTTGCTTGATCTTTATTTTTAGGCTGGGAATTTACCTCGCTATAGCCGATCTCGTTACATGAGAAGCATAATACACGGAGGTCTACGAAAGAAAAATTGGACCTGAGAAATTTCCTCATAATAAGTGGGTCTTCGCTATACCCTTGCTCGTTATAACGGGTTTGCCTGTAGTCTTTACAATTGACAGCGGCACACAACTCATGTATTTATCACACAATTTTTATGCCTCCGCAACGAAGTTGCCGGAGGCATCATGTTTTCGGGTTGTCCGTCCGTTACCGGATCTCGTTACCGCGATAACTTAAGAACCGCTGATCGGATTTTGATTTAACTAGGACCAAGTATGTACTATGAGGCACCAATGAA
>JZLH01S0115335.1:0-10701 GCA_001188425.1 Eucidaris tribuloides | reverse complement strand
CATGTGAAAGAAGATAAAATCAGCTTTTCAATGGTGTCCTTCAATGTCGAGAATACTCAGAATACATTCAAGCATGCAACTTTGAATTTCAAATTTGCTCGTGCAAATGATTTTATACTTGTGTCTCTTCTTATTGTCTTTGCTCAGCCATGCGTGAATGGGAATCTCTGTGATTGGTATCAAATGAAAGAAGAGAAAATATGCTTTCCAATCATGTACAACTTATTTTTCATACTTGTTTTTAAGATATTGAAATATCTTCATCAATCTCGGTTTCCTTTTTCTGGGACACACTGTATAAACATTAAAGTCAGGGGTCGTGTGTCTGGGTGTCATGAAAATAGAGTCATCGGTATCGTGGTCGGACGAAACAGAATCTGATGTTCTGGGGTTAACGTTAAGCGCGTCCATGGCTAGGCTATCACGTAATTTTCTTTTCGTTCTTCTGACTGTTCTGGAAACAACTTCAAATTCCCCATCTTGATTTGGGAAAACCATTTCCGGCTCTACAGCCTGGTCGACGGGAAAAGGTTCCCCGGTCGACATAGCAGCCGGCGGGAAAAAAGGCGGGAAATTCGAATGCGTGTGGCTTAGTGCCCGGAGTATCGAAGAAAAGGAACAAGAATGTTAGATTGTGTGCAAGAAAGGTTAAAGAGCCCAAAATGTTGCTCACCTGATCTTTGTCCTCTAAATTAACGCACGTTCCATCAAAGGAGGAAGATTCTAAAGTATATATCCAAATATTTCCAGAAAATTTCCAAAATATTCCGAGAGAGAGCGAGACAGACGTCCCTGACGTGCGCCACCAAACACAGTCTTCAAGACTGTTATTATATTTAAGACTTTTATTATATTAAGATATAATAAAATATTATACTCTTTAACTGCCGGTTTAGTCTTGTGCTCCAGCTACTTCTTAAGTTACCATTTACTGTTTTTGTACATCAAAATATATTTGATACGGCTGGGTGGCTGCGACAGGAAGACTTAACGTTAGTTTAGGCCACTCGTCACGTTCCACCAAAAGTATGTGCCTTGCCCTAAGGTTTAACATTATGTACATTTTCAAAGTGTAAGTCCTATTAGTCGTTGCTCCAGTTCGCTTTTAAAGTTACCATAATGCTTGTAATTGCAAGATATAAGTAAGCTCGGCTGGAAGGAAGGACTATATGTTAGTCAGGGTTTAGGGTTAGGCGTTTAAGGTGTAGGGCTGTTAGGTAGGGTTAAGGTCGTTAATTTTTGAATTCATGTGTCTATACCTTATGGCAAAAAATCTACTAGGGTTTAGAGTTTAGGGTTAGGGTTAGGGTATAGGCGGGATCTAGGAGTTAGGGTCGTTTCGCATCTACGCGTGATATCAGAGTTACAGAATCCAGATTGGTAGTGATTAGATAGCCTTAGCTCGAGATTTATAAAATTCCTATAAATATTTATTATCTAACTCGATTAGTCTTGGCTCCAGTTCCCTTCTCTATGTTACCGATACGTTTGTACATTAAAATATATTTGATTAGCGGCTTCTCCGGACAGGAAGTACTAACGTTAGTTAGCACCTTCGCTTACTTCACAAAAGTATTGTGCCTTGCCAAATGGTCTAACTATATGTACATTTCATAAGTGTCAAGTCCTTATTAATCTTTGCCTTCCAGTCGCTTTTAAGTTACGTTTACATTTGCTACATTGAAGCATATAAGGAAAGCGGGCTGGAAGGAAGACTAATTTAGTTAGGGTTAAGGTTCAGGGTTAGGTTAGGGGTAGGCGTTAGGCGGTTAGCGGCGGTTTAGGGTTAGGCGTAAGGTTAGGGTTAGGGTTAGGGTTAGGGTTAGGGGTAGGGTTAGGGTCTTAGGGTTAAGTTGGGTTAGTCGCGGTTTAGGTTTAGGGTTAGGGGTTAGGGTTATTGGGTTAGGCTTTAGCGGTTTAGGTAGTGGCCGGTTAGGGGTTAGGGTGCTTAAGGTTAGGCGTTAGGGTTAGCTGGTTAGGGTATAGAGGTTTTAGGGTTCAAGGGTCTAGGGTAGGGTTAGGCGTTTAGGGTTAGGGTTTACGGGTTAGGTTAGGGGTTAGGGTTAGGGTTAGTGGTTGGGGTAGGGCTTAGCGGTTAGGCGTTAGGGTTAGGTTAGGGTTAGGGTTAGGGTTTTACGGTTTAGGGTTTAGTGGTTTAGGGTTATGGAGTTAGGGGTTAGGGTTTAGGGTTAGGGTAGGGTTAGGGTTAGGGTTTAGGCGTTTTATGGGTATAGCGGTTCAGGCGTTAGGGTCTTAGGGTGTAGGGTTGGGTTAGGTTAGCGGTGTTAGCGTTAGGACGTTAGGGTTAGCGCGTTAGGGGTTAGTTTAGTGTAGGGTAGGTTAGGCGTTAGGTTAGGGTTAGGCGCTTTCAGGGTTAGCGCGTTAGCGGTTAGGCCGTTAGGGTTTAGGGTTAGGTTAGGGTGTTAGGGGCTTTAGTTTAGGGGTTAGGGGTTAGGGTTAGGGGTTAGGGTTCAGCGTTAGGGTTTAGGTTAGTTTAAGGGTTAGGGTTTAGGGTTAGTGGGTTAGGGTTAGGGTTTAGGGTTAAGGGTTAGGGTTTAGGGTTAGGGCTTAGGGTTAGGGTTAGCGGGCGTTAGGGTTTAGGTTAGGGTTAGGGTATAGGGTTCCAGGGGTTAGGGTTAGGTTTTTAGGGTTATGGGTCTAGGGTTAGGGTTATGGGTTAGGGGTTAGGGTTAGGGTAGTTAGGTCTTAGGGTTAGGGGTCTAGGTGTTAGCGGTTAGGGTTAGGGTAGGGTTAGGTCTAAGGTTTAGGGCTTAGGGGTTAGGGTTACGGTTAGCGGTTAAGGTTAGGGTTAGAAGGTATAGGGTTGCAGGTTAGGGTTAGGGTTAGGGTTAGGTAGGTTAGAGGTTAGGGTCTAGGTTATGGGTTCAGGGTTGAGGGTTAGGGTTAGGGTTAGGCGTTAGGGTTAGGGTTAGGGTTAGGTTTAGTGGTGTAGTGGTTTAGGGTCTATGGTTAGGTGTAGGTTTAGGGTTTAGGCGTTAGGTAGGGTTAGGGTCTGTAGTGGGTTAGCGGTTTTAGGCGTCTAGGGTTAGGCGTTAGGCGGTTAGGGTTAGGCCGTTTCAGGAGTTACGATGGTGTTAGGGTCTAGGGTTTAGGCGTTAGGCGTGTAGCGGCTCTAGTTGAGTTAGGCCGTTAGGGTTAGGCGTTAGGCGTTTATGGCGTTAGGGTTAGGGTTAGCGGGTTTAGCCGTTTCAGGGTTCAGGGTTAGGGCTTAGGGTTAGGGTAGGGTTCAGGGTTAGGGGTTAGGGTTACGGGTTAGGGTTTAGGACGTTAGCTGGTTAGGTGTTTCAGGGTTTAGTGGTTAGGCGGTTAGCGGTTAGGCTTAGGTTATGGGTTTAGGGTAGTCGTAGTCGGTTATGGGTTAGGGTTAGGGTTAGGGTTAGGTTAGGGTTAGCGGTTAGGGTTCAGGGTTAGGCCGTTATGTATAGGCGTTTAGGGTTCAGGTGTTAGGGTTAGTTAGGGTTAGGGGTTAGGTGTTAGGTTGGGTTTGAGGATTCAGGATTAGGTTAGGTGTTAGGCCGTTAGTGGTTAGGGTTTAGGGTTTACGGGTGTAGGGTTAGGGTTAGCCGTTAGTGGTTTAGGTCATTAGGGTTAGGCGTAGGCGTTAGGTTAGGTTAGGGTTAGGTTAGGGTTAGGGTTAGGTGTTCAGGGTTAGGGTTTATGGGTTAGGTCCGTTAGGATTAGGGTTTTAGCGGTTAGGCCGTTAGTGTTAGGTTCAGGGTTACGGGTTAGGGGTTAGGGTTAGGGTTAGGGTTATGGGTAGGTTAGGGTTAGGGTTAGGGTTAGAGGTTAGGGTTAGGGTTAGTGTGAGGGTTAGGGTAAGGGTTAGGGGTCTAGGGTTATGGTTAGGCTTAGTGTTAGGCTTTAGGGTTAGGTTAGGGTTAGGCTGTTAGGGTTAGGGTTAGGGTTAGGGTTAGGGTTAGGGTTAGGGTAGGGCTTTAGCGGTTAGGTTAGGGTTAGGTAGGTCGGGTTAGGGTTACGGCCGTTAGGGTTAGGCGTTAGGGTTAGGTTAGGCGTTAGGGTTAGGGTTAGTGTTGGTAGGTAGGGGTATGTGTATGGGTTAGGGTTAGCGTTTAGGGTTAGGCGTTTAGGTGTAGGTTAGGGTTAGGTTAGGGTTAGGGTTTAGGTTAGGGTCTAGGGTTAGGGTAGGGTTATGGGTTAGGGGTGTTAGGTTAGTGGTAGGGTAGGGTTGGGTTAGGGGTTAGGGTTCAGGGTTAGCGGTTAGGCTGTTAGGTTAGGTTAGCGTGTTAGGGTTAGGCGTTTAGGGTTAGGCGTTAGGGTTAGGTTAGGGTTAGGGTTTAGGCGTTTAGGGTTAGGGTTAGCGTTACGCGTTCAGCGGTTAGGCGTTTTAGAGGTTAGGCGTTACGCGTTAGGTTAGGGTTAGGGTTAGCGCGTTAGTGTTGATGGGTTAGGCGTTAGGGTTAGGGTCTAGTGGTTTAGTGCGTTAGCGGTTAGGTGTTAGGGTTAGGGTTAGGGTTAGGGTTAGGGTTAGGGTTAGGGTTAGGGTTAGGGTTAGGGTTCAGGGTTAGCGGTTCAGGGTTAGCGGTTAGGGTTAGGGTTAGCGGTTAGCGGTATAGGCGTTAGGGTTAGGGTTAGGGTTAGGGTTAGGTGTTAGGCGTTATGGCGTTTAGGGTTTAGGCGTTAGCGGTCTAGGGTTTAGGGTTAGGGTTAGCGGTTACGGGTTAGGGTTAGGGTTTAGCGGTTTAGGGTTTAGGGTTAGGGTTAGGGTTAGGTGTTAGGGTTAGGCGGTTATGGGTTAGGTGTAGGGTTAGGTTAGGGTTAGGGTTAGGGTTTAGGTTTAGGGTTAGGGTCTAGGTTAGGGTTAGGGTTAGGGTTTAGGGTTGAGGTTACGGGTTAGGGTTAGGGTGGTAGGCGTTAGGGTTAGGTTAGGGGTTTAGGGTTAGTGTGTTAGGGTTAGGGTTAGGCGCTTAGGTTTAGGTTAGGGCTTAGGGTTAGGGTTAGGGTTAGGGCTTAGGGTCTAGCGGTTTAGGGTCAGGGTTACGCGGTCTAGGGTTAGGGTTAGCGGTTAGGGTTAGGTTTAGGGTTCTAGGCGTTAGGTTAGGTTAGGGTTAGGTTAGGCGGTAGGGTAGGTTTTAGGCGTTAGGGTTAGGTTCCTAGGGTTAGGGTTAGTGCGTTAGGCGTTAGGGTTAGGGTCCTAGGGTTAGGGTTAGGTTACGGTTTAGGGTTAGGTCTAGGGTTAGCGTTAGGCGTTTAGGGTTTAGGGTTTAGGGTTAGGGTTAGGGTTACGGGTTCGTAGGTTACGGTTAGGCTTAAGATGGCGTTAGGGTTAGGGTTAGGGTTAGGGTTGGAGTTACGGGTTAGGGTTAGGTTTAGGGTTAGCGGTTAGGGTTAGGTCTTCAGGGTTAGGCGTTAGGGCTTATGGTGCTTTAGGGTTTAGGGTTCTTAGGGTTAGGCGTTTAGGGTTAGCGTCTGGTGGGTTTAGGCGTAGCGCGTTAGGGTTCAGGGTTAGGGTTAGGGTTAGGGTTTAGGTTAGGGCTTAGCGCGTTAGGGTTAGGCGTTAGGGTCTAGGCGTTAGGGTTAGGGTTTAGGGTTTAGGGTTATGCGGTTAGGGTTAGGGAGGGTTAGGGTTAGGTTAGGGTTTAGGGTTAGGGTTTAGGGTTTATGGGTAGGTTTAGGGTCTATGGGTTAGGGTTAGGTGTAAGGTTAGGGTTAGGTTAGCGGTTAGGTTTAGGGTTAGGGTTAGGTCGTTAGGGTTCAGGGTGTTAGGGTCTAGGTTAGGGTTTAGGGTTAGTGCGTTAGGGGTCTATGGCGTTGTTTAGGTTAGGGTTAGGTTAGGGTTAGGGTTAGGCTGTTAGGCGTTAGGGTAGGTTAGCGGTTAGGTTAGGGCCGTTAGGGTTAGGCGTTAGGGTTAGGTTTAGGGGGTTTAGGGTTAGGGTTAGGGTTAGGGTTAGTGCGTTCAGGTTAGGCCGTTAGGTTATTGGTTAAGGGTTTAGGGTTAGGGCGCGGCTTCCAGAGTTAGGGTTTAGGGTTAGGGTTGGCGTTACGGTTAGGGTTAGGGTTTAGTTAGGGTTAGGGTTAAGGTTAGGGTCTAGGGTTATGGGTTAGGGTTAGGCGTTAGGCGTTAGGGTTAGGCGGTAGGGTTTTAGGGTTCAGTGGTTAGGCGTTAGGGTTAGGGTTAGGGTTAGAGGTAGGGTAGGGTTAGGGTTAGGGGTCAGGGTTAGGGTTTAGGGTTCAGGGTTAGTTTAGGCGTTAGGGTTAGTGCGTTTTAGCGGTTAGGGTTAGCGGTATAGGGTTAGGCGTTAGGCCGTGTAGGGTTAGGGTCTTAGGCGTTTAGTGGTTAGGGTTAGGGTTAGGGTTAGGGTTTAGGGGTTAGGCGTTAGGGTTAGGGTTAGGGTTTAGTGGTTAGGTTAGGGTTAGGTTAGTTGGTTAGGGTTAGGGTTAGCTGTTAGGGTTAGTGGTTAGGCGTTAGGGTTAGGGGTTAGGGTTTAGGGCTTAGGGTTAGCCGGTTAGGTTTAGGCGTTAGGAGTTAGGGTTAGGGTTACGGGTTAGCGGTTAGGCGTTAGGGTTATGGGTTAGGGTTAGTGTTTAGCGTTAGGGTTGGGTTAGGGTTTCTTAGTGGTCTCAGGGTTAGGGTTAGGGTTAGGGTTTAGGCCGTTAGGTTAGGGCGTTAGGGTTAGGGTTAGGCGTTTAGGTTAGGGTTAGGGTTAGGGTCTAGGCGTAGGGTTTAGGGTTCAGGGTATAGGTGTTAGGGTTAGGCCGTTAGGGCTTAGGGTTAGGGTTAGGCGTAGGGTTAGGGTTTTAGCGGTTTGCGGTCTAGGGTTAGGGTTAGGGTTAGGGTTAGGGTTCGGGTTAGGGTTAGGTGTTAGGGTTAGGTTTAGTCTGGTTTAGCGTTTAGGTTAGGGTTTAGCGTGTTATATTTAGGGGTCTAGGGTTAGCGGTTATGGGTTAGGGTTGGAGGGTTAGGTTAGCGGTTAGGCGTTAGGGTAGGGTTAGGGTTATGGGTTTAGGCGTTAGGTTAGCGTTTAGGTGGTTAGGGTCTAGGTTTAGGGTTAGGGTTAGTGGTTAGGGTTCTAGGGTTAAGGTTTAGGGTAGGTTAGTCGGTTAGGGTGAGGGTTTTAGGGTTAGGGTGTAGGGTTTAGGGTTAGGTTAGGGTTAGGGTTAGGGTTAGTGGTTAGGTTAGGGTTAGGCGTCTTAGGGTTAGGGTTAGGGTTAGGTCCGTTAGGTTAGTGTTAAGGGCTTAGGCCCGTTAGGCGTTAGCGCGTTAGGGTTCAGTGGTTTAGGGTTAGCGTAGGGTTTAGGCCGTTTCAGCGGTTCAGGTTAGGGTAGGGCTTAGGGTTAGGCTTAGGGTTAGGGTTAGGGTTAGGGTTAAGGTTAGGTTTAGGTTTAGGGTCTTAGGGTTAGGGTAGGGTTAGGTTAGGGTTAAGGGTTTTAGGGTTAGGCGTTTAGGTTTTTAGGCGTTAGGGTTAGGGTTTAGGTTAGGGTTAGGCGTTTAGCGTTAGGGTTAGGGTTAGGTTTAGGCGTTAGGTTAGGGTTAGGCGTTAGGGTTAGCGGTTAGGGTTAGGCGTTAGGTGTTAGGGTTAGGTTAGGGTCTAGCGGTTAGGGTTAGGAGTTAGGGTTCCTAGGGTTAGGTTTAGGGTGAGGGTCTAGGGTTAAGGGTTAGGCGTTAGGGTTTAGGTTAGGCTTAGGGTTAGGGTTTAGGGTTAGGGTTTAGGGTTAGGGATAGGGTTTAGTGCGTTAGGGTTAGGCGTCTAGGGTTAGGGTTAGGCGTTTAGGGTTAGGGTTAGGTGTAGGCGTTTAGCGGTTAGGGTTATGGGTATGGGTTAGGTTAGGGTTAAGGGTTAGGGTTAGGGTTAGGGTTAGGGGTAGCGCGTTAGGGTTAGGGTCTTAGGCGTTATGGATTAGGGTTAGCGGTTAGGGTTAGGGTTAGGGTTAGTGTGTAGTCAGGTTATGGGTTAGGGTTAGGGTTAGGGTTTAGGGTTAGGCCGTTCAGGGCGTTAGGGTCTAGGACGTTAGGGTTATAGCTTATTAGCGTGTTAAAACTGTTAGACGGTGTTTGCATCAGTTGAGAGGTATAGAGGCCGCTAATAGTTGTGTAGTGGGATATTGAGTGCTGTGCAGGTTTCATGGAAAGGAGTGTTTCAGAAGATGCGTATTTGCGGTTACAGTGTTCACGTGGGAGATTTGAGCGGTTCAGAGCAAGCGCAGTTAAGGCTTATATAGGCCGTTAGGGGTAAATCATAGGATTCGCGGTGTAGCTGAGTGATGTTGTGTCGGTCCTGAGGAGCGTAATGAGATATTGGTTGAGGGTTCGGGTTAGGGTTTAGGGTTAGGGTTAGCGGTTTTAGGTGGAGATGTTATGCGTTAGAGCGTTCAGGTGGCGTTAGGGTTAATGCTCATTAGGTGTTTCCAGTTGTCTTAGGCCGTCTCAGGCGTTGAGTCCTAGGTCTTAGGTCAGATTAAGGGTTAGCTGTGTTTATCAGCGGTCTAGGGTTTAGCGGTTTAGTGTTAAAAAGGTAATTATTCGACGCTATAAGGTTAGGAGTTGGGAGGGCTTATGGGTTAGGGTAGGCGTTATTGGGTATATTGGCGTTTTTAAAAGGCGTTTTAGGTTCGTTAGTCGGCTCTCGGGCGGTTAGGTGTAATGATGAGATTTTAGGGTTATAGTGTTTAGTGGGTTAGGTGTTTAAGGGTTACGGGGCTCTAGCGGTTTGAATAGGGGTTGGGGTTAGGGTTGGTGGTCTCAGTATAACGGGTTAGGCGTATAAGGGGTTAGCGTTGAGGTTTAAGGGTTAGGAGTATAGTTCGTTTGAGGGAGTATATGTATTGGAGTTAGGCCGTTTCAGGGTTTTGCTATGCAGGCTGTTTTTAGCAGATGTTTACGGAAGTATAGCAGGTATAGGGTTAGGTTAAGCGATTGTTTTTTTACGTGCGTCATAGCGGTTGGGTTCTTAAAATGAGAGGGATTACGCGGTACGAGAGAATATATGATAAGGGTTAGGGTTTAGGCGTTAGGGTTAGGGTTTAGGGTTACGGGTTAGGTGGTTAGGGTTAGGGTTAGGGTTAGGGTTAGGTGTTAGCGGTGTAAGGGTTAGGTTAGGGTTAGGCGTTCAAGGGTTAAGGGTTTAGGGTTAGGGTTAGGGTTAGGCTTAGGCGTTAGGTTTAGGGTTTAGGGTTAGGGTTTAGGGTTAGGGTCTAGGCGCTTTAGGGTGTAGGCGTGTTGCAGGATTTGAAATTTTTTAGCGGTTCTAGGGTTAGGGTTAGGGTTAGGGTTGTGAGGGTTAGGCGTTGTTAGGCGTTAGTGGTTAGGGTTAGGAGCGTCTAACGGCTATAGGGTTAGGGTTATGGTTATAGGAGTTGGGTTCTAAGTTGTTAGGTGCGTTTTTGGAGGTTAGCCGGTTAGGGTTATGGTTAGACGGTTAGGGTTAGGGTTAGGGTTAGGGTTTTAGGTTAGGTTTCAGATTGTTAGGGTTAGATGGCGTTAGCGGTTAGGGTTTAGGGTAGGCGTTAGGGTTAGGGTTAGGCGTTAGGGTTAGGGTTACGGGTTAGGGTTAGGCGTTAGGGTTAGGGTTAGGTTAGGGGTTAGGGTTAGCGGTTAGGGTTAGGTTAGGGTTAGGTTAGCGGTTAGGGTTAGGGTTAGGGTTAGGGTTCAGCGGTTAGGCGTTAGGGTTTAGGTTAGGGCTTAGGTCTAGGGTTAGGGTTAGGGTTAGAAGGTTAGTTAGGGTTAGGGTTAGGCGTTAAGGTTAGGCGTTTAGGTTAGGCGTTAGGGTTAGGGTTAGGGTTAGGGGTTAGGGTTAGAGGCGTTAGGTTAAGGCGTTAGGGTTAGGCGTTTAGCGGTTAGGGTTAGGGTAGGTTAGGGTTAGGGTTAGGCGTTAGGGTTAGGGGTTATGGGTTAGGTTAGGGTTCAGGCGTTAGGGTTAGGGTTAGGGTTAGGGTTAGGTTAGCGGTTAGGTTTAGCGCTTTAGGGATTAGGGTTACGGGTTAGGTGTAGGCGTTAGGTCTTAGGTGCGAGGTTAGGGTAGGCGCTTGAGGGTATTTTAGGAGTTAGGGTTATTAGGGTTAGGGTAGGTCAAGAGGTTAGGATTAGGGAATGTAGGGTTTAGGGTTAGATGCATGGTTATGGGTTCACGGAGTTAGACGAATCGTTAGGTGTAAGCGGTTAGGGTTAGGCGTTTAGGGTGAGGGTTTAGGGTTTAGGTGTTAGGGTTTTAGGCGTTAGGGTTAGGCGTTAGTGGTTAGGGTTTAGGTTAGGCGGTTAGGGTTAGGGTTAGAGTTAGAGGGTATAGGGTTAAGGGTTAGGTTAGGGTTCAGGGGTCTTTTAGCGCGTTAGGGTTAGGGTTAGGTGTTAGGGTTAGGCCGTTAGGGTTAGCGGTTCAGGGTTAGGGTTAGGTTAGGGTTAGGGTTAGGGTAGGGTTAGGCTTAGGGTTAGGTTAGGCGTTAGGCCGTTAGGGTTAGGGTAGTGTTTAGGGTTAGCCGGTTAGGTTAGGGTTAGGGTTAGGTTAGGGTTAGGGTTAGGGTTAGGGTTAGGCGTTTAGGGTTAGGGTTTCAGGGTTAGGGTTAGGGCTTATGGCTCTAGGGTTAGGGTTTAGGTTAGGCGGTTAGGGTTAAGGGTTTATGTTGTTTTCAGGGTTAGGGTTAGGCGTTTAGTGGTTAGGTTCAGGGTTAGGGTTAGCCGGTTAGGGTTAGGGTTGAGGGTTAGGGTTAGGGTTAGGGTTAGGGTTAGGG
>JZLH01S0115329.1:0-22141 GCA_001188425.1 Eucidaris tribuloides | reverse complement strand
GCATTTACGAGACTACTTACTTTAATAGACTCAAATCCGGCCGAAGGCCCCGATGAAGCTATATGCATGGCGTGCGCGTCCCGGCAAGGATCCTAATCCGTCCGTAACCTTACCGTCCACTCCACAGTTTGGAAAATGCTTCTTCTTAACTCATTTCCTCAAACCGATTTTGATTCTGCATTGTTTCATAATAGATAGGGCTCAGGTGAGGGATTTAAAAACTTCTACACCAAGAAATCCCGGTGAAATAATACAATTATTATTTTTAATTTATGCAAACTATTTGCGAAATCAGCAAAAAATGTTCTTCTCCTTCATTTCTCAACCGCATTCTTGAATTATGATTGCATTTAATTGGTAGGGCTGAAGTTATGCAACATTAAACTTAATACACCAGAATTTTGAAATTATACTCCATTGATTTAATTAGTAATTTATGCCAAATTTATCCCCAAAATACCAAAAATTCTTCTTTTCCCACGATTTCTTGACCGAATATATTCATTCTGATTTGTCTTAGATCTGTAATAGGGGCTTAGGTGGTCGGGCTCAAGACTTCCTGCAACATAAAATTTTGAAATTAAATCAATACATGCAAATTTATAAATTAAATCATTACTGTCAATATTCATGACAAATTTTCGAAATCACAGAAAATTGCCTCTCTTCATCCTCCAACTATTTCTACAACCAAATTTTATTGTGATTACTTATTTGGTAGTTATGCCACATTTAAACTTCTACACAAAGAATTCTCTGAAATCTATACTAACATTAAATTAATTCATTGGTCAATTTATTAAAAATTAACTCCAAAATACACAAAAAATTGCTTTCGTCTCTACACATTACTTGCACAATTTATCATTCTGTTGTTTGATCTGATAGGCTTAGTGTGGGGGCCTTCAAGACTTCTAACAAAACTGATGAAATTAATCAATTATGCCAAATTTATGCAAATTTATTCAACTCAACAAATAAATATAAAAAATGCTTCTCATTCATTTCTCAACCAATTTGATTTAGTTTGCTTTATCTTGGATAGAGCTAAGCTTGTAACACTAAAACTTCGTACCCAGAATTTTTTAACCTGTTGCTTCCATTAAATTAATTATGGTATTTATAGCAAACCTTTATTCCAAAAATAACAGATTTATTTCTTACTATATTCATACTCAAGTACCTGATTAATTTGGTTCCACTTCAAATGTGCTTTTTCCACAACAAAATCAGTTATGAGCCCCGGCAAGGGATCTGGGGATGCGAATCATATATAAGTCAATGTAGTTATTATTATTTTTTTATCATTATAAATTTTTATTTATTCATGTCCCTTCCAGCGGCACAATGAACTAAATTATTTTTCCACTCGAATTTTTAATGATTACATAGTAATCCTCCAGGGACATCAAATTCTTAATCTTTTCACCAGTATAATAATTGTAACACAACCAGAAATTTCGGAATATTGATGGCCAGATGATGACAACACGGCAAACAACCAGAAAACATAAAAAACCAAATCAGAAGAACCAAATGACGAAACCATCACACAAATATGAGCCCGCTACGTCAGTGTGACGTTTCTAGTGTCATCTTATCATAGACACCCACACGGTGACAACAAGAAAAACCTTCATGGCCTTTATAACCAAAACAGCCAACATAGACGACCGCGTTAGATTAATAACAAAAGAACAGAGACCCATCGTAAGCGCCATGGACCTTAAGCCAGATGCTCCTAGCTGCACTGGGCCTTTGATGCCCTCGGTCATTGTAGCGAACTTCGAAGATCAATTCTGCTGCCTTTTTGAAAATCTAAAAACTCGCCCATTGTGCTGTATATGAATATGCACTCAGGACCTACAGCAACCCCAAGTGCTGACCAAACTTTGCCCATAAAAGTATATCACAATTTTAATAGGTGGAAAATTTTTGTAACTTCAGAGAAACGGACAGAGGTGAGTAAGTGATGGAAAGCCAAGAATTCAGCAACCCAACTCAGCACGAAGGCTAACCTGTGACAGCCTGGAGGGCAAGCATTGGAACACAACACCAAAAAAATTGAACCAGCATCTGAAGACTTATAACGGGAAATAAGAACTTGCAGAGCTATACTTATGCGCGAAAAAGGTAATACCATTCTGAAAAAGAAAGGATTTATTTAGTAGAAGTGTTGGATTGTCGGGAGATATTCGACAATTATGCTTTTCATGCTTATGCGTCAGATTGAAATGATTTTATATGGTCCATCGAAGGCCATGGCCTTGGATGCCCTAGTGACTGGCCTTGATGCCCTCGTCATTGGCCTTCGAAGATATTTGTGCCTTTTAAAATTATCCCCATTTGTGCTGTATATGAATATGCGGTACAGTAGAGTGGCCTTGCCCTAAATATATCACAATTAAAGGGTGAAAGAGTTTTTGTACTTGAGGACAGGGTGAGTGTGAGTGGAGGGTTCAGGGCAACTGTGACAGCGAGGGCAAGATTTGGATGGATGAAGTTTAGGGAATGCTGAGAGTTATATGGGAAAAGGTTTCCTCTGAAGATGAAAGGATTAGTTTATAGAAGTTGTGGGGGATCGACAATATTGTATGGGAGTGAAACGTGGTGTTTGAATGAAAATGAGATGGGGATTCTGAGGACTAGCTGAGAGAGCAATGGTGAAAGCGATGTGTGGTGTGAAGCTGATGGACAGGAAGAAGACTGAGGATTTGATGCACGTGTTGGGTTTGGAAGAAACGGTGGATCAGATGGCAAAGGTGAATGGAGTACGTTGGTATGGACATGTGTTGAGGATGGATGTTGATCATGTTTTGAGAAGGGTGCTTGAGTATGAGGTGGTTGGTCAGAGGGGAAGGGGGCGACCGAAGAAGACATGGAAGAAGCAAGTGGTGGAGGAGAGTAGGAGGGTTGTATTAAGGGATGTGGATGCACTGAATGGAGTAAAGTGGAAGGAGGAGGCAAGGGCAATTTCTGTGAGTGCGAGGTGAATCCAGCCACCCCCGTAGTCGGGGACTTCCGGATTTAAAACCTGGATTACTACTACTAAGGCCTGCAACATTATTATCACAAAGATGCCACATTTCTGGAAATTTCTGGATTTCCCGACAATAAAAATTTCTGGAATTTCCAGAAATTTCTGGATTTACTGATTTTTTTTGTTTTTGTTTTCCAAAAGATGGACTGACCTTTAGTGTAAACTTCAGAATTTTGCTATTTTTTGCAATTACTTTTGGTTGTGAAGGCATTATTTTAAAATTTTGGGGCTCGTTCAAGAGCAGTTAGCTTGAATATAATTTGTTTATTCCTCGGGTTCAGTTGCTCCGCTCTCTCGCACATAGATTTCAGAAAATTTGAATGGCTTCCTGTGGCATCTCTAGATCATACATGTAATTGATAGAGTCTAACTGTTATATTGACAATGAAGAAGGGTGTAAGAAGCTGGGACAAATTGATGGATAGTCCATTTAACTCACAACTTTAGAATGGAGGCATATTCATGGACTACATTGTCATGTAGTTATGTTTTACAGTCCTGTGGATTTAAAGTGATAGGCTAACATTGTGGAGCTTCAATTTAAAAAATTGTCAAACTTTGATATCTGAGCTACATAGTAGTGTTCAAATGGACAAATAAACACCCTAGAATACAAAAGTTTGGAAAGTTACACTGCCAATGGTAAGTTATGCATGAATAAACAATTAAAACCCAGGGCGAGTTTTAATAGCCTAGGTGTACACACAGTAAGTCTATGGGAGGAAATGGGCAAGTGAATCTGGTCAACTTACGATTTTCACTTTTTTAAAGCACTAAATAATCATTTTGAAATACAATTTTTTTTCAGGGCTTCATTTCTAGACCTCATCAAAGACACTAGTAGCATGGGGAATCATGTGGCTCAGATTTTTTTACCTGTGGTAAATGTTAGCCAATACCTTTAACAGGTTAAAATTATATCCCTGTATCATTGTCCAGTCCTCCATTGAGTAACTGATTGATGAGGCTATAAAACAATTATTGTCTTGTTTATGTTGAACAGAAATTTGGTTTCATCCATCTTTCCGCTGGTGACCTGTTACGGGCAGAGAGGAAAAGTGGTTCAAAGGATGGAGAACTTATAGAGAGCTTCATCAAAGATGGCAAGATCGTACCTGTAGAAATCACCCTGAGCCTACTTGAAAAGGTAAACTGAAGGCACATGGTTCAATTGTACTCGGACAAGTCAAAAAGGAGCAGTGACCTTTTTTTCTGACAATTTTTTATTGAAGTTTGCTTGGCTATGTTCTAAGCCATGATAGATGATGTGCATTACACCAACTGATATTATGTAACCTTCATGTCACCATCTCTCAGTAAATACTAAGAAAAATTCAGATTTACACTTGAGGAAGGTACTGTAATCAAGTCAAAAACTTTCAACTCTTAACATGCCAGAGGATTTAAACCTCTATGGTCTTTATGTGTATTATTTGGTGCAGATCTGTGACTTCGGCACATTAAGAGTTAACTCAAACTCAGCTTGTTAAACAAACTCTCCTTGACGCTAGCTCTCCTTCATCCTTTTTTTTTTTTGCTCATTCTTTTCGCTTTCATTATAATACACGCATACATACGTTTCTTTGTACTAAATCAACGATTTTCACAATGCTGAAGTTGTGTTTTTTCTGTTGAGAGGGAAGGCAATACATGTGTGTATGTGTACATGTAACCAAACATGCATTGTACACATGGATTCTGTGTATTTCAGTTTTGTAGATAACGTTTGTTTGAACAAAAAATTGTGACGCCATCGCAAAGAGCAGAAAAATATCTTCATGTTTTCTACACAACATTTTGTTGTAAAATCAATATTCCAAATGTTACAGCTGGCTGGTATACATATCAGCTCAAAAAGTCATGCTTGCCAAGGCATATGAAATCAAGTGGCAGCGGGAAGTTTCCACACTGCGGCGTAAGAGTTAAACCGTTTGATTCATATAAATCTAAGTATAAACCAAGCACGGAGATGTGCTTTGAAACAGCTGTGTCAGTTAAAACCGCTGATAATCTGTACGCATATTTCCCCACGTTAGGTGCTATCAGTCAACAAGGAAGCTCTTTGACAGGAAATTGTTAGGTTATTAAACAAGATAAACCACTTCTGATCTGATTTGATGCACGCAGTGAGTGTGCTAGGTTGGAAGTCCGTCTGTCCATCTATTATCTTGTTACTAAGATAACTTAAGAGCTGATCAGATTTATAAACAAACTTGGGTCAAGCACGTATTAACTACAGTGTACATGTATGATCCAACAATTAACTGACTGAAATTCTATTAATTTGGTCCGAAAAGATGTCTCTCTGTTTAAGGGTAGTGACATGATTGGGAGAAATTTAAAAAAATGCCTTTAGAGCCAAACTGGTTGAAAGGCTGGAAGGATTTGTCTTAAATTTGTTTACTTAAGGAGAATCAAGCATGAACATATCAGGACAGAATTTCTCTCAAGCCCCAAGAGAAATTAATCCCATAGCAAGCTACACAACAAATTTGTCTGTCACAAAGCATTTTGATAGTAAACCTTTTAAAATGGGTCAAATTTTGACTACAAAATTTTCACAGTAGAATCCTTGCATAGTTTACTTAATTCTTGAATAGTTTTACCCCAAGTTAAGGACTACCCCCAATCATGTCATTTACGTTTAATGTAGTCCAATGAAAGGAATGTTCACCTGAGTGTTTCCCTGATTTTCTTTCTTTGTTTATAACAGAGTATGGATCAGAGTGAGACCAAAACATTTCTCATTGATGGGTTCCCAAGAAATGAAGATAACCTGGCTGGCTGGAGTAAGAAGATGGACACCAAAGTTGACTTCAAATTTGTTTTGTTTTTTGATTGTTCAGAAGATGTAAGTTAAAATATTACTAGGGGTTGGCTTTAGAGGATCATATTTAGGTCATGTATTCGAGATCATGCCTGTGCCACCTTTGATGAGATAACCACATTTTTTCGGAAAAAAGGGAATAAAATTTGAAATGTGGACTGCCTCTGCCGAAAAATTGAAAAAAATCCAAGATGACTGCGATTTCATCTGAAGAAATACATGTTTGACAAATTGGCATCAACTCAACCATTTCATCTTCTTTTGGCCTGATTCTGGTGTTTGACTCTACGTTATGGGGTTGGCTAACGTAGTCATCGTGTTCATTTATTACTGAAGTGTTCAAAAGTATTTTCGGTGATTTTTGTTTCATCAAAATTTAAGTATTTCCAGTGTTAGTAGAGTAGCAATGCTAGAGTGCATTAGTGCAGTCAGTACAATTATGCATCGTCTTGTCAAACCAGGGCGGATATCAGTGTGATCTGAAAATCTTGTCCTCTATAGCCAACTCCCAATGTTATATATATTTACTTATTCTTATATAATTTAAACCCTAACTGTTGAACACCTGTTCTTACAAAAGCAATTAACAATGGTTGCTCTTACGTAGATGCCTCACTACAAGAGCTATCCAGTCCTCAGAGATATGGTGTTATGGGGTCATTTGTAGTCTACTAAGTACAAGGTGGCTTATACTGATATCACTTATTCAATTTGGGATTCCTGTTTGAAATATCTACATGAATGTGTACCTTTCAGGTATGTTGAACTGACCGTGATGTAATATTTTCCTGTTCCCACTTCAGTCTTCAAAGCTATCCAATAATGTGTAAATTAATGATCAGTATTACTGTTGAAATTGCACTTTCCTTCAATACTACAGGAAAGGTCAAGTATTGCATAGACTCTAACGCTTTAAACCAATGCCAGTTTCTTGATCACTGTGGCGTTTTTGTCTTGCCTGAACGAAGTTTGGCAGAGACCTAGTAATCACTTTTCCTGTTAGTCTGTTACAAAAATTCTAAAGTTTTTATTTAACTTGCTCTCATTTCTCTATTTCTGCATCAATTGTGTTCACACTTGGTACATTGATTCTTGGGTAATACCACATGTATGTTAATGAGGATGATGAGGTCAAAGGTCATCTTGGGATCAAAAGGTCAAATGATATGAGGCCATGTGCATCATTTTTCTTGTTCCGAAAATGTTATTGTTTAACATGCTCTCATTTCTTTATTTCTGCATCAGTTGTGTTCACACTTGGTACAAATGATCCTTGGGTAATACCACATGCGTGTTGATGAGGATGATGAGGTCAAAGGTCATCTAGGGGTCAAAGGTCAAATGATATGAGGCCATGTGCATCATTTTCGTAAAGTTTTTGTTACAACTTTTGCTCATTTCTTTCTTTGTACATCAGTTGTGCTCATACTTGGAACAAATGATCATTGGGTATTGTCTTATATATGATACCTACAAAGGTTACATCAAAGGTCATCTGGGGGTCAAAAGGTCATATTGCATGTTTTATTGATCGCAAAATCAGGTGAGACTCATGGTTCGCGAACCACTTTGTGTGTAATAATTCAAGTTCATCTCTTCATGTTTCCAGACATGTGTACAGAGGATTTTGGAGAGGGGAAAGACCAGCGGACGATCAGATGATAATGAAGAGAGTTTAAAAAAGAGGTGAGTAAGTAAACTGTTAGTCTTCCCAAAGAACAGAGAATGATTACCAAAATCAAACACTAACTTCTCTGTTTACAGTCTATACTGTGTGTCTTGTTTTATTAATATTATGAAGGTTCAGTTAGAATTTTGTTAGTCTCGCTTCAGTATGTTAGAAAGTTGCACATTCTCTTCTTTAAAAGTTGTGCTTTTTGGCTCAAACCAAGTTAAGTAAATAGGATAACTCACCAGGGATGTAGTCGAGGCCGGCCTTGAGGCCAGATTTTACCGGCCTTGGCCTTGGACCGAGTCACGTGTACAAAGTCTATGGGAACAATATTTTTTCAGCGGCCTCGTGACTCGAATGGCCGGCCTCGACTACATTCATGTAACTCGCACTACTCTGCACACTACCTTATTCATTTCTGTTTTTTTTTTTTGAAGTTTTCATCTGAGTTCTCAATAATTGTTCAGTAAAAGACATGAAAGTTCTTTTTGATTGGAAATTGTCCTATTGTTTTCTTTCTCTTTAGTTACTTGTTTCAGATACAACACTAGTTTCAACTTTAACATACAAGTGTTTTTTTAATCTGAAAATGTGTGTGTTTCTGGATTGAAATCAATGACATATAAAGCCATTTTGCTTGAAACTGCAAATTTGTGTCTGTACTGTAAGTCTGTCAAGTAGGGGAGGGGGAGCTGATATATTAGTCATTAAAATGTAGTAGGAGCAGCCACTGCTATGTGAGCAGGCCTATGCGTATTTCACATGTTCACACATCATGTTTCGAGGGCACATATTACAACACATTTTTAACATCCTCTATACAAGCACGATGTTTGTGAAAATTAATGTATCATGAAATATCCTCTTTTCCAGCATAGCAGGAGTTGTCGGAAGGTGAAAAATCTGAGCCTTTCCTGTAAATGAAATAAATGAAATTGAATGCAGTTCATATTTTTATTTTCTCAGGTTTCAAACATACTGGAACTCGACGAAACCGATCATTGACCATTACGACGCAAAGGGGCAAGTTAAGAAGATAGATGCACATGGAAATCCAGATGAGGTGAATATGTCACATTTTTTTGACCTTGTCACGTGACTGGGTGTGGTCCAAAAATATGGTGCCAATCAGTCTCGTGGCTTGATAAATGTAGGATGGTTAGTAATTTTTGGGTAGTGGAACCTTTTCTATGCAAAGGTCTAGATTAAAGGTCAAAGGTTAAGGATGACTGAAGTTTGCATGTTTTGGCATATTTAACTATAGCAAGGTTTGTCCTATGGTGATGATCTGTGGTAGGGAGATAGTGGAACATTTTTCTGAAGTGTTCAAGGCTTTTGTAAGGTGTTGTTTGCAAAGTAATGGAATCAGGGGATTTAAAGTGTTTTTAAAAATTTATAACTGTTTATAATCTATAATAACTACAGTTAAATACTGGTATATGAACTAATTTGGAGGAGGGGGGACAAAAATTCTGTAACACTGCAGTCTATAGGGGAGCGGATGGGGGATGGAATGGTCGCTCATTGATTTTCACTTTTTAAAAACACTTGATGATTATTTTTAACTGTAATTTTGTCAGGGCTCCATTTTTAGACCATGTCAGAGACACTTGTAGCATGGAGGATCATGAAGCTCAGATTGTTTTAAACTGGAAACATTGTTAAATAGTGCCTTAAATATATCATCATTAATTTGTTTCTCATAACCTTTCATATAATTCAGAAAATGAAACAAATGTTGGAATGTTATAAAATTCTGTGCGATTACCAGGGCAAAGCGTGACTGTTTGTTAACTGTTGGATGTCTTTGCATTTATTTCAGGTATTTGGCCTCGTGACGACAGTTTTTCAAGCAGCTGGATTTTGAAGACCAATGAAATGCCAACTCCTCTCCAATTTTTTAAATAATTGTTGTGACACGTCTACTCAGATTTCTACTATTTTGTGTACTTTTTAGGGTAGAAGAATGAGATGCTAAATATTCCTACTATTTATTTCAGTATTTAATGATTGATATACATGTATGGGAGATAATAATATCAAAACATTTCAGTAAGGTTTTCCCTCTGCTCATTGGTGCTGAAGAATTTATACATAGTATATACTGTATGATGTGCCACTTCAAAGCATCAAATGCTTGAAACTAGATCATTCATGTACTGTTAGTAGCCATTTATGATTGTTAAACTATTTCAAGATATGTTTTGGAATATTAATTCCTTTTGCTGTTATTAGTTAGAATATTTATAAAGGCTTCATCAGGATCTAATTGAAAGATCTAGTGATCATAAGAAAAGTATTCTGCACTGCAACCACCCCCACCCACCACCAAACCAGAAGAGACATAAACAACAAAATCTAAAATTACAATTATGTTTTTATTCTGGGAAGGGGGGGGGGAGCAGCTTATGTAAACTTGATGAATTGCTATTTTTTTTGGCAGCATTTAATGATCAGAGCCTAACTAAAGTCAAACAATCTTTCTTTTTCATAGATTTTTCAGCAATTGTGAAATGACATATTTTTGCCTATTAGAGATCAACCTCATGTACACTTACCCCCAAATTAAAATTTTGTCGGGTTTGTTTGCAGAAATTTGCTGGTAAGTGTACTATGTACTGCGTATAGGATCAATTATCAACCTGAGACGTGGCGTGGCTTGCAATATTTCAGTGCTTCATTGACAACTTTGATTTTTGAAAGAGTTGAAGTGTGATCAGTAGGTCTGTTTCAAAACTTCTTGGAGCAAACTGCTTCCATAGTTTTTAAGTGATTCCAATGAAACTTGGTACACATGATCAGCCTGAGGTATAGATGTGCAAGACATATTTTTTGCATATAGCAGACTAGGCATTGCCATGGCAACCACAATTCATTGCCAAAACATTTATGAAGCGATCAATTTCCATTCTTTATCCTGAATAGCCCAGAACTACCAAAACAGCAGAGATATGTGATTTCACCAAATGTATCTTTCAAAACCCAACTTCAAATATATGAAGTCGTCGGTATAGAACCAGAAGGGCGTTAATGCCATTGATTTTGCACAGTGATAACGCCCTTCTGGTTCTCAACCGGTTATGCACTAACGCCCTTCTGGTTCTATACCGACGAAGTGTTATTTGTAAGATGTCTGCAAGTACTGAACAATCAACCAACTACACGTTTTTGTTGCACTGATTATATTTACGAAAGAACATGAAATTCTTTTTGCCACATTGCCTTTTAGCCACTTATGTGCAAAATGGTGTCTATTCATACACGTACATATCTACAAAACATTCAGTGTGAGCCAAACACATTGATGCGGATCGTTTGTGTGATTTATATTCATTTATATTCATTGCTTTATGAGTATGAGCATTCATTGAAAGGCTCAAAATTGAAGTACTTCATGTACATAAAAGACACTTAGACGACATTCCTGTATTATAAGTAAGTCAAGTGTGCAACAAATTTTAATCGTTTACATGCCAATTTTTATCTCTGTGTAATATGTAGATATATGTATATCAGTATAATGGTTAGTGGTAATTGGAAATAATCATCGTGAAAACATGCTCAACTTTCCAAATCTTGTTGCAAAGGAAAAAAGCCTTCATAGGAGCAGTCGTCTGTTTAAGTTTAACTCATTCTGGAATCAAATACTGTAGTCAAGATTCCTACTTTGGAAGTTTCAGTGGTCAAATATATCCTCTGTTATTATGTGCACTGCCAAAAAGCACAGTGAGAGTCCAATAAGTTGCATTGCTTTGTATTAATTTAACCCATTGGCTACAAGAACTGGATGTACCACATGTTAACTCTAGGAATTTTGAAATCTTGATGGGCAACGGTTAATTGTTGTCATGGACAGTTTTGCCATAACGTTGCCGAGGTGACAATTCCTAACCTTTTGAAGACAGTTTGATTTTTCTATAACAGACATTTTGCATAGACCTCGTGATGAGATGTCTTGTCTCTCAAAAACTAATATAGGGGAATTCCAGGTTTATGGAAAGTTGTAGTGAATAGTATACAAATAGTGAATGGTCACAAGTGCGATGGTACAAGATTTACGTGTGACCATTCACTATTTATTTTATACAACACCTCGGACATTACAAGCGTGATTCAAGGTCTGAATATTATAAAAGCTTGATTTTAATCAGCGAGCTTTACTGTAAAAGAAGCATAACAGTATGTTTATTGCTGGCATTGAGCGCGCACACAATGACTGTGCCTTCGTAAGATTTTTGTATGCGCGTGCATAGTATTGTGTACGCGTATACTCCTACAAATTACACACGCGCGTCGAATCATTATACACTGATCCGCGCACGTTTGACACAATTACGCATAATCATTGTTGGGCGATAGGAGTGCAATGTTACGGCAGCCAGTTTGTCTATGGGAATATCATACATGGGTGGTGACATCTTCAGAGTGCAATGGTGCCAAACTGATTTAACGAAACTGCACTCTGCATATCGAGCGAGTGCAATGGTGCAGCACTATCTTACTAGGTGTTGTATAAAAGCAGAAAAATCAAGAAAACACACCAGTGAAATTCTGAATGAAGATATGAATTTGTGAAAATTCCAAAGATTATTAACAAACTTGGCAGTGTTGTTAGATTCACTGCGAGCAACCTTCAATTTGTTTTGTACACATCACTCAATCTTCATATTCTTCAACTCATGCAGTTCTTGAGGCATTTTGGATTCCCAAGCCTGTGATTTCCCTTTTTATTAAAGAATAAAACATGTAATTGATGTGACTGCGGTAAATGTGAGAATATTGAGAGCATACTTGTGAAAGCATACATTTGATACCCACTATATCATAAATAACATGCTATGCTCTGTATTGTTTGATATGAGTACCCTTTGAGGCAGACGGAAGTATGTGTATTATATTCATCTCTGCATGAATGTAGAAATGGTGATTAAAATAAAAGGTAAGGATGGATTTATTTTTGTAAAACAAATTGTCATTAGAGAATTCAGACCAGCAAATGTATAAAATATATTAACTTTTGCTTTCACCTGAGAGGTGGTATAAATAGATTAAAGTCTTATTTTGTATGTATAGATTATGTGTGATTTAGAACTACAAAAATGCTGACTGTTGAATATGTATTTTTTTTCTTGGAAGGGGGGGGGGTTGTTTTATCTGGACTGATATTGGTAGAGTAGACGTGCTAGAGTTGTAAGAAAAAGTTTCACTAATTGATTTATCCGAGTATTGTAAGCAGTGTTGTGTCCGAGGTCGGTCTCGGTCTCGGTCTAGCTCCAAGTCACCTGCAGAGACTCCAACTCTCCCGTTTTCAGCGGGAGATCTCCCACTTTGAGGCCATTTTCACAAAATCTCCCGCCCTCCCGCTTGAGTTTTAATTTCTCCCGCCCTAGCTGTGTTTCTCCTTTTTTCTCCCGCCCAACCACCTTTTTGAAAAGAAATGAATCTGAATCAGTGGATTTGACCTCATTTAATGTTGTCATATGTTCTAAAATAAGCCTAAGACAGCAACAGAGAGCTTCTAAAACCCTAAAAATGGCCTCCGGCCACAAGGAATTTCATGCTTTGCGCCGGTGGTGTGGGCTACGCGCACATTAAGTCAGAGTCTCCCGTTTGCTGGGGGGTTTCGGCGGGAGAATCTCCCGCTTAAGAGGTGTTTGGGGTTGGAGTCTCTGCACCTGTACAAACCTTGTGGAAATGTCGTGCAGGTTTGTATGGTGCAAGGAATTTCTGGAAAGTCAGGAAATTAGGAAATACTTTTTCCAGAAGTAAAATGTCAGGAAAAGTCTGGGAATTAATCATTTTCTTCTGAAAAGTCAGGGAAATCATTGATTAATTTGATTTATTCAAAATATTTTTACAATGACCCTTGATTTAGAGCTTGCTAGATTTGTGATGATGTCTTTTTACATGGTTTAAAAATGTAAAAACGGTCATGGAAACTTATGGCTTTGTGCTCTGGAAAGTCATGGAAAGTTAAGGAATGTTGAAAATGTGCAAGTGTATGTATTTTGGAGCAGGCTTGGTCTAAGAACCTGTGGTCTCTGATAAGGGCTGCCACTCAAAATTTTAATTTCCCCCTACAGCGCATGCATATTTTCCCCTACGGACACCACTTTTCCCCTACGCCTAACAACCCAATTTTCTCCTACAAAAATCCACTTTTCCCCTACGAGGGTACGTTTTCCCCTACAAGATTACTTTGGTAAATACAGTATTTTGATCTTGATTTCATCGTCGGAGATGTACAAGACAGACAAATATATACAAAAATTCTCTGAAATCCTTCTGGGATTTAAGAATATTTCTGAAATTGTCAAAAAACCCTAAATCCCCTACAAATCATCAAATCCCCCTACTTTTCCCCTACGTAAGGCCATTTTCCCCGTATGTATCCCCTACAACCTACGGTGGGCTAAAATCACCTACGGTAGGGGGTTTCCCCTACGAGTGGCATCCTTGTCTCTGATACTATACTGATCGTGAGTGAACTTGAGAGGGAGTGGCTAGATGCAGGCAGTATATAGTGGAATGTGGTACATGGGGTACAGGAAGACGATTATTCAAGACTAAAGAATATTTTTTACAGTTTACTTGTGTATTTCGAATAACGAATGGCCTTGATTTGGAGAAAATTCAACTTACAGGGAATATTAAAAAGAAAAGAAAAAAAGAAACTTCTGTGGACCTACGACTCTGGCAATATATGACTTTGACATATAGTCAAGTCCATAAGTTTAGAAGCTGAGGCCATCCCGAAGCACAACCTTCCCATAGGGTTTGTACAGTTGACTCGGACCGAGGCCACCAAAATTTGACCTTGACCTTCGCCTGAACTGCAACACTAGACTTCGACTTCGACATTTTCAATGTCAACAATGCCAATGGCAAGCAGTGCAAGTCAGCCTCTGTAAACAACCATCGATTTACTCAACAGGTTGAACCTGCAGCAAGAAATGTTACAGATATGATACACACTCGCTCTAGTTTGTAGCAAATTCCCGTTTTTTTGGGGGGGGGGGGGGGGCAATTATTGGTTACAATTAGTTGTTCACTTTGTCAAACATTTTATTCAAAATAAAAACTTTAAGAATACCAGCAGTTTACCTCTGTAATAGCATTCACATTATTTTGATTTACATGTAATTTGAGAATTCTGTTATCTAAGTATGACAAATAATTGTTGCACATCAATGTTGTAGAAATAAAGTGGTATATATGATGTTGCTATCATTTTTAATGAAACTATTGTCCAGTCTTAACATGTTTTGTATCTGAAGTAGCTGTATCTTACATTTCTGTGTGTTATCATTGCTGTGAACCAACCATATGCATATCCACGGGGTGTTAAGTTAACGTCCCCCCAAAAATGAAATTACATGTACATGTACTTCCTTTTTTGGGAAATAGGGGTTGTTTTAAATCTCCGTATCAGACAGAATAAATGAGCTTTCCTCCCCCTTCCCCCCGCTGAGCGACTTTTCGACAGCTGGGCTGACTGTGACAAATTTTGGACCTAGGATTTTGGCTGGGTTGAAGACCCCTGTTTCAAAAATTCCTGCATACATGCCTGGAACTAACATCCCAACAAGTTGTTTATGCATAGGTAAAAAATCAACAGAGAGTAGGTCCAAATCCTTGGAGAATTGTCTTCTGCTCATGAATAGGGACTTTTTGATTGTGTGAATGAGAATGTCGTCCACGTTGACAAGTAATGCATGTCCACCAAGTGATTTGTATGTTGTCTACTTGTCAGTTGTCCAGCAGAAGGGCACTATCATAATTATGTTCCTGGCAGAAGGGCCTTAAAGGTTAGTGACATGATGGCATACCTACCAAGCAGTACGGATTTTTCCGGGCAGTTGTGCTCTTATTACAGTTATTGGGCGGTACGGTAAACAATAAAAAGATTACATAATAAAAGAAATGAGATTAGAGTGCGAATAAGAAAAATATTTGAAACAGCTGAACCAAATAATTTATTAGAAAAAGCATGAATAAAACAAACCTTTTGTTCCGTCACTCACCAGTGAATGAAAACACGTCATTTCCATTACAATTAATTGGCATTGTATTAAACTCACTAGAGTAACCAAGGCATTTGGTTCAGTAGTTTAATTTATTTTGGACATTCATGTTCTATTCTTATTGTAATCTATGTTTTTGTTGTTGAACGCACCGCCTAGTAACCTTAATAAGAACAGAACTGCCCTGGAAAAATCCGTACTGGTAGGCAGGTATGTGATTGGGAACGCTTGAAAATGCCTCGAGAACCAAATGAGTTGAAATACATGTATATACCAACTATTCACCAGCTGGAGTGGATCTCCCAGCTGGAAGGATTTGTAATTTGTTTACTTAAGGAGAATCAAGCATGACCATATCAGTATTTTAATTTTATCGGGGCACGATAAAAATAGGACCCATAGAGAGCCACACAGCAGGTTTGCCTGCCACAAGGGATATTGACAATAATTTTAGAATGAGTCAACGTTTGACCACAAGATTTTCACAGGAGAATCCTTGCATAGTTAACTTGATTCTAGAGTAGTTTCAGCCCAAGTTGAGGACTACCCCCAATCATGTCATTTACCTTCAACAGTAAATTTTCTCTAATTTGAGAAATATTGCCTTATTTGATATTTGCACTTAACCGACTGACAGCAGGATCACACTACTTTGATTTCATGTGAAAAAGTCAATAGTTTTTAAGTTAGAGACAATTTAGTATTAATGCCCTTCTGCCAGGAACATAAGCGAGGGCCCTTTTGCCGGACAACTGATATATTGTTAGAAATAGTTATAAAAGGTCTTTTCATTTTTATGAGGACTGTGATGCAGAAATTCTCAATGACATTTTTGTTGACACCGCGTGCAGTGGACGTATGGGATGATCTCATGTATGCACAGTGCTGGCAAGAGCTACGATTGTGAATTTTCCACATCAGTCCACATACCCTATGTGAACATTGAACAGATCATATTGCTTTTTGTGACAATGGAAAACATGCAAAATCACCTGATGGATATGCTTCACTGGTCCATGTGAACGTCGTCCACGTCCACTCAATTTGAAAGCTCCTTAATATCAAACACGCAGCACATACATGTACAATAGGATACTTGTAATTTTTTTTTTGGGGGGGGTGGGGGACAAAGGGGACCAACTCAATTGTGCCATTAAAAGATTGGAAATAATAGAGAGGGGAGGGGAGGGGGCCTTGTGGCCTGAGAAAGATTTCAGAACACTACAAATTGTTCAAAATTGCACTGCCATACTTGTTATGCGTGCAAAAGGAAGGGACCATGTAACCCCTTGTTGTCACATTTGCATTGGTTACCCGTAGATAAAAGAATAATTGTATTTAAGATTTTAGCATTGTGCCATAAAACATTAGTTAATAAGTCCCCAACATACTTGTCCAACATGATTGTCGAATATGTTCCACAAAGAAATCTTCGATCTTCAGGCCAGAATTTCTTAATTGTACCAACAACCAACACGTGTTCATATGGGGATCGGGCTTTTCAGTCAGCAGCACCTGTGCTCTGGAACAAACTACCAAATCAACTTAGGGCCATCACATGTACTCACACCTTCCCCAAATCCTTAAAAACGTATCTCTTTTCTTGTTAGATTGTTATGATTAATTGTAATTTTTATTATGTTGTAGTTTATGGTACTGTAACAAATTGTGTAAAGCGCATAGAGATTCTTTTGAATATTATGCGCTATATAAGCAGCTATTATTATTATTATTATTATTAAGACAAATGACCAACTTTTCTTTTTTTTTTTGCTTTTTGGCTCAAAATGCTTGTATGGGCCAGCCTGAACCCCCTTCCCCTTTCCCCTTTCTTCTGCTTTCTTTCTGTTTCATCCCTTTCTTTGCTCTTCACTTTCCCCTAACAAGACATGTCAGCATGAAAAGCTGGTACATGTAGCATCCATTTTGTGTCTCACTGCAGAAAGTAAGCTGCTACAATCCCTAAAGTGTTTATCGACAAATATTGACAAGAGTCTATTTGATCCTATTTCTTCCTTTAAATCTTGAAAAATCTTCAAGTTTATTTGGAAGAGTTGACCAATTGCTCATATTTTTTACCCCCCCCCCTTTTTTTGCTGCATGTCATTTACTTGTACTAGTAATCCAAATCATTGGCACGTCCTCAACCAAATGTATTCAAGAGAAACAGTGGACTCTCGTTATAACTCATTCCTTGGGACTAGGACAATTACATTGTCATATTGAAATTTTATCATATCAGGTTCGCATACACAAAAAAATACAAAGAAAATTTCAACTTTGGGACTGGAAAAATTGGTTTGATATATCAAGATTGTGTTATATCAGTGTTCTTTATTACGAGAGTCCACTGAAACTATGAAATTTCCGTTGCCCATTGCATATTTAAACAATGCATGCACATCAAATCACAAGTAATCAGAGACAGTTCAAATCATCAATCGAACAGTTAACTTCAATTTAGTTAACTGTGAAAAAAATTGCATTTCTTTGCCCGAGTTTGTACATGCCCCTATGGAAAAATAAAAGTAAAACCAAAATATTTTGTACTTGCTTGTGGAATTCGGCTTAAAATTTCATACCATTGCTAGAAATATATGTGGTAAATGTGTTAATAACTCAATTTGGTGGAAAATGGTGTTAACCAATTTTGTGATTAATTCTTCAATCACACAAGTCAGTCGTCCAAAAAATGGGCCAATTACTGACAACTTGGAACAAGGTTTACATTTGTATTTATTTAGTAATTCTTTGTGCATAATATTATAGGTTGAATAAAATTGAGACTTAGACCGGCATTTCCAAATTCTTTGATGAACACACTTAAAAGTCTTTGGAAATATCTTTTCTGTCAAAGTATAATTTAATCTCAAAATTAAGTTTTTGCTTTGTTTTTCAAATACAATTGATGAGAACTAGTGTTAAAGGCAGGGTATCTCTTTTGCAAGTCTGAAATATAATTGTATTTAGAAGAACATACCATCAAAGAATGTTTAGCAAAGAATAGGAGCTAGAAACCCAGTTTTAGTGGAATCATAGTGACTGTTAAACTTTGATTTGAATTGTTGTTTTGTAGTGACAAAAATTCTACTAATCTTCTTTCAGACCCTTACAATGTATATCACCATGATACCCTGATAAAGTTGCGCATCTTATTAAACATAAACATAGGGGGAAATACTTTGGTTGAAAAATATAAATATGAAAACTTTTGCAACATGTAAAGGTCATAAAACTTCTGATTTTTGGACACTTCACCTTTCATTTTTATATCATATTAACGATATTTGCATTTCTTACCTTTGACCTTCGGGTTGTTTAACTTTATCAGGGTATCATGGTAATGGGTCACATCATTCATGACATGTGACATTTATTTACAATTTACAATTTGTACTGTATCATACCTGCCAACCGTCCTGATTTTTCGAGGGCAGTTCTGGTCTTATTACAGTAACTAAGCGGTGTATTTAACAACAAAAACGTAGATTAAAATAAGAATAGAACATGAATGACCAAAATAAATGAAACTACTGAACAAAGTGCATTGGTTGCTATAGTGATTTTAATGCAATGCCCAAATTGTAATGCAAATGCCGTGTTTACATTCACTGATGAGTGCCAGAACAAAAGGTTTGTTTCATTCATGCTTTTTCTCATAAGAAAACTTTTGGTTCAGCTGTTTGAAATATTTTTCTCATTCGCACTCTAATCTCATTTTTTTAATTATGTAACCTTTTTATTGTTTACTGTACCGCATAATAACTGTAATAAGACCAGGACTGCCCTGTAAAAATCAGGACGGTTGGCAGGTATGCTGTATGCATTCATGAACATGACAAATTTTATCTATTATTTGTATACCAATACATAATTGCTGTTCATATACTACTATTCAACTGACTAAGCTCAGGGAGTTTCCCTAGGCATCTAACCATGGACCTACAATGGTCTGACTGACCATTCCACTTTGGGGCATTTTTCAAATTTTAGGTAATTACTGATCTTCAGATTTCACCAACATATCTTTCATAAATAGCCCAAGGGCATGAGTGATGTTTTGCTGTGCTACGGGATGGGTGCAAATGAGATTTCCTGCCTTTAAAGGCTGTTGTTTATTTGCACACCAAAATATTTTTGGCTCAGATTCAATCCAAGAACTGAAGGGTACTTAAAACCACAGAAATTAAAATTTGGGATTCATATGCTGTAAAGATTATGAAACATACACAATACTGTATAAGCCATTATTTTCGAGTACACTTATTTTCGCATTTTTGGACTAGGTGCGGTAAATCGCGAGCACTTCGTTAATTTCATAATTTTTCTGATGTTGTCATTACTATAAATACACATGAATTGAAGTGGAAATTTTCGCGAGGGTCTAGCTCGCGAAATTCGCAAACAGCTTATAGTAAATCATTTGAAATTGGGTCTTTGGGGCTTTTCATGTCAGATTTATATTATTTTTTCATAAATATGACTATTGTGCGCTTCAGACGTTCACTGCAGCTGAATGAATAGTGGTACTGAGTCGGTATGTTTACATTACAGTACTTTGAACCTCCATATAAGGAAACCCAAACCCCAAACACAGTGTAACTGTGTAAATCATACAAAATAACTATAGTTTATTAAAGAAACATTTCTGGGAACTTGCGATTTAATGAGTGAAATTCTAACCATCATTAATGGGTCATTAAAATATGTTCCATAAAGTATTGGGAAAGTGGATGCTGCTTATTTTCAAGTGAAAATATGTAAATCTATCTGTAGTGTTCATCTGTCCATCTTCAATTCATGAAGAAATTCAATCCATAAGATGGTTGACAGAGAAGTTATTACATCTGCGAGTTCACTGGATTTAAAGGAAAATTCTAGGCTGATGGTAAGTTGCTTTGAATAGAACCAGAAAAAAAAAAATCAGGGAAAACATATATGAAAGTTTAAGCAAACTTAGGCAAGTTATTATTTTAAAAAACAATTCTAGCAACCATTACAAATTGGAATCATTGTACTGCAATAGCAACCGTCCATTATTTTTCGTACACACAATGATTCTAAAATTTCATTTTCTTTGATGAAACATTTTCCTCATCTCTTTACTCCACTTATGTTCAAACTCATACAGTCAGCGTGTTTCTATTGGAGCTAATTTTCCGGAATGAACCGGCTAAAGGAGTAGAAGTGCCCAATAGAAAAAGACCTTCGCCGCCATTAACCGTCTTTTGTTATGGCTAAACTTTAGCCACTATTTATCCTTCTTTTTGTAGGATAACAGCCACCGTTGCGGTAGAGCATGAAACCGAAAATCAACAAAACCACGTGATCGCACCCTGGCTTTTTGTGCACTGTCTTGTGTGCTGACTATGTTGACCTCGGTTGTCCCACAATAACTAGCGGAAATCCAAGTCAACAAACATTTAGCCGGCAATTTCAGTCACCTGGTACGATCTATCGAACTTTGCAGAAAATGCAATCCAATAGAAACACACCACTCACTGCTATTTATTGGTTAAATTTCAACCGGATAAATACAGGATGCTCAATACAAACACGCTGCTAGTTACATGTTTTTTATGTGCAGTTAGTGTGTTCAGGCATAAATATGCAAGGAAAATATAAGTTACTGATATTTTGTGTTCAAAACTAACAGCGGGTTGCCCATGCTAAATACCACAATGTTGCCAATTTTGTAATGACCACAAAATTTAAAAAATTGATAATTTTATTTATACGTGCTTGATTTTTCTGAAAACATAACTGTATTTCCTTGATTAATCTGTTTCTATTCAAGCAATTTTCTGTCAGCCTGCCATTGCCCTTTAAACAGACATCAGTCTCTTTCAGCAGAGTTATCGCTCTCAATTATTTGCGATAAAATGTCATCTTCTCTGCCCCTTTGGCGTCTTCCGGTCGGATCGTGTGGAAGACTTCGTCCAGGTTGTCCAGTTTGTACGTCTCCGTCTCACGTCTCTCCATGCGGCCCATCTTGGCCTCGACCCGGTTCTTGTACTTCAGGGAGGCCTGTAGTCTCATTTGTCTCCGATGCTATCAGACAAGCAATAAACAAACAAATGTAAACAATTTTTAGTCGTGCTGTTATCAACAAGCTCTCTGTTGACGCAGGGGCAGCAGCTGGGTAAAATCTTAGGAGGGGTAAAAAGTCTGTCGGGGAAAATTTTGCCCGCCAAAAAAATGTTTACCTGGCAAATTACAAGCAAAACATCATCCAACAAGCGGGGGCAGGGGGCCCGACAACGACAAAAACCTTTCTTTTTTTGCCTGCCAAAAATGTTTATTACCTGCCAAATTACTAAGCCAAACATCATCCAACAAGGGGGGGGGGGGGTTTAGGAGGCCGAAGATGAGCAAAACTATTTTTGGGGGGGTAAAATTTTGAAACACGACATGAAAAATGTGAAACTAGTACCTAAGTGGGATGACTGCTCTATGGAGTAGTTTGTGATACTCATTGATGTGTGCTTCTGTATCTGATTGTAATGACTCCTCCCTTGCATAAACATCTGATACCATCCTTTGTAATTATGCTCCACAAAGACATTCTACCTTGTAAG
>JZLH01S0115328.1:921-22248 GCA_001188425.1 Eucidaris tribuloides | reverse complement strand
TCTTTCTCTCTTTTCTCTTCTTCATTGGCTTCATTTTTCTTCTTATGCTTCTCCTTTCTTCCTCCATTCTTTCTTCTCTCTTCTTCTTCTTCTTCTTCTTCTTCTTCTTCATTCTTCTTCTTTCTCTTCTTCTTGTCTCTACTCTTCTTCTCCGTACTTATTCTGCTCTTCTCCTACTTGTTTCCTTTCTTTTCCTTTTCCTCCTCTCTTCTTCTTCTTCTCCTCCTCTTCATTCATCATTCTTTTTACTTTCACCTTTTCAATTTCATTATATTTCGCAGTGATTACATTTCATCCCAAAGAAATTATCTCACTAGAAATGAGTTAATCACAGAAGCTTCTACTAAGTAAATGTCGTCGGCGCTTCTGTCCGTGTAAACAAAATGGAGTTGGGTCCTGTATCAACCGCCACGTTAATTAGATCATTACTTCGCTTATCTCATTAATTTTGCATTTCAGTTGTGAATTAATATTAACCTCTGGACGTTACATCAGTATAAAATCAGTAACCACGATGTGCTGTTGTAAAGTTAAGTTTTATCGCGCTAACAACAGTAGCCACATGTTAAATAAAGCATGGCCGTACGTGTATCTTCGTAATGCAATCTGATTACATTATCACCTCTGTTTTGTGCACATGGGGTCTTCGCTCCTTCGTGGATGGAGAAAATGGCATCACTTTTGTTATCTTTGCGTCAAACGTGGGTATAGCCGGGATGAGCTTAAGCAATGGTGCCAGAAGAAGTTTCCGCAAATGCACACAAAAGGTGTAGCAGAATCATATGGTTAAAGCCTCAGTTTAGTTTTTGCGGGATTTTTTTTTATGTGAAGCTCTATGCCCAAAATGGTATTATCACACCAATAACATGATTCTGAATGTCTTTGGCGTTTTTTCAATTAATATATGAAAATCTCAGGAGGGGGGGAGGGCCCCGGAGATTTCGACTATACACATTATAGCACCAAAGGGTTAATAGCCGTGTTAAGCGTTATCTGAGTTATACTCTCATCAGAAAGAACGAAGTTAGACAGAGCAGGGGGTATCATGTGTGTGCGTTGCAGTGGCGATGGGGTGTGTTATTCTATTTTCAGTACGATTTCAAGTATCGCTGATGACTTACGGTTTTGCCAACCAATCTCGAATTTGACAAACGTTCGCAACTCTATTTCTTCAAATTTGTAGGCTTTGTGTTTTGCCCAGTGTGACAATTTCAGAACCACACAGCGCAAAGTGAGCAAAGATTTTGTTACTTGGCGGAATTGTATAATTTTCGAGTAGATGGATCAAATCTTTTCAACATGCAATAAGAGTGAAAAGCTTAACTCGAAAAGGCATCCCCATCTACCAGTCATCACTAGGACCGTTTTAATGAGGGTATGTGTGATATATAGCAGGCTGGGAAATCCGTCCGGGAAAAAATTTGCCTCCTCCCCCCCTCCACCCACACAACACACACACACAGCACACACACACACACCACACACACACACACACACACACACACACACAACACACCACAGCACACACACCACACACACACACCACACACACAAACACACACACACACACAACACACACACACACACACACACACACACACCACACACCACAAACAACACAACACACTCACACATACATATTTTCTCCAACCAAACAACAAACGACAGCAGGAGTGCGGGAGGGGGGGCGGGGGTGAGATGACGACGCCGAAACCAAAACATTTCACATACACATAAGTCACATTCGAGCATAACGGCGTCGGTTTACGAGCGATGTGCAGTTTCTTCCACGTTGATAAGTGATAAAGGAGATATCGGTTATAAAAGCTGAACAAGTATCTTGCAAGGAAAATGAAAACAGTTATATTGTATGAAGGTGTCGAGTAATCTGTCTTTTAAAACATATTGGTTAAGATATTTGAACAAGCTCCTTCAAATTTTAAACAGCATTTTTACTATGTAAGGATAAATAAAGAAATGGAATTATTGACCGGATCGAGGGAGGCAGAGAGAGAATGTTGTAAGTCTGAATAACATTTTGCCACAATCACATCCCTTGCAAAAGCTCTCGTGATAATGCGATGAATTCTTGCGAAAATATAAGAGAGAAATAAGGAAATGGAAAGAGATGTGGGGGGGGAGGAGAAAGAGAATGTTGAAGTCTGAAACATTTTGCCATTCACATCCTTTGCAAAAACTAACTCGTGTAAATCGCAGTTAGCGTAATGTCTCCATAGGCCTACAATATAATGGTTATCGATGCCACACGTAGCTTTAGCCTGTCCTTGAAGTCGTCGTACATTCCAAAAATGAGAATGGCAATACAATTATACGAGTCTTCAAATGAGGAAGAGAGGAGGAGGAGGGGGGGGGTGTAGCAACGAAGGCCGTCAATTTCGTTGTTCTTTATTTTGCCGCCAAAGGCGAAGTACATTTCAATTTGTATTCCACGCTGGTGTATAAAGCAGTGGTAACATTAAAATTATACTGTCCATAATGGGTGTTGTGTTAAAAAAACCGCGTAATGGAAAATATATTATAAATGTTGCTTTATTGAAAATGGTGGGTTGACAATAAAGTAGAAGTGTGATCGTAGTTGTTTTGAACCAGCGATTTATCACAACCTCTTAAAAGTAAACATATATTTATGAGTTATCCATATTGAGGCAATAATGGAGTGGTAAGAGTAGTAATAATAGAATTATTATAATAATAAGTATAAATATATAATATAATAATAATAATGAATAATTTTCATAATCATAATAATAATAATATTAATACATAATAATATAATAATAATATAATTAATACAATTAATCAGTAAATCATAATAACATCATCATAATAATATAATATAATAATAATAATATAATAATAAATACATAATAAATAATACAATAATAATAATAATAATAATTAATATATAATAATAATAAAGCAATAATAACAACAGCAACAATAGTAATAGCAATAGTTATAGTATAGAAGAAGAATAAGAATAAGAAGTATCATATCTGAAATAATTATTATGATGATAACAAACTTTTATTTGTTACATAACGAGTATCATACTTCCATAGTACAGTATAGTCTCTATGTTTATGCCTTTAAAGGGAAACTGTACTGAAAGGAACATGATGTTCTACATTAGAAAATATATTTCATTGGAAAGTAATATTAATCAGTATAAAAAAATGCCAGACTGGCAACCCTGATAAAAATGACTTAAGTATTTATCTCGTGCAGATTAAGGAGTCGACCTACTAATTTATTGACCCATACGGAGATCTGTTAATTTGACCTACTTCAGCTCTGTTATTTGACAAATTTTGATTACTCCATATCTTACTATTTTGATAAGTTATTTTGACAACTTAATCATTTTATCTCAATTGTAATGTACACCCTGGTATTATCAATAAACTTTTTTCTCGCTATCTCCTCCTTTGAAGTGGAACAGTCCTTGTTACATTTGTCCCACATAAGCATATAGACAAGGAAGCCTTTTTTTTTTAAGTAATACATCAAAATAGATCAAAACAGATATGCACGCTTGGTTTCAAATACGGACCCTTTTACTTCTCACACGACATTACTAAGACAATCATAGTGGCAATCTTTCATGCAACGAGTCGATTATACCAATTGTGTGTATTTATGTACAAGGTAATTAACGGGCTCGCCCCTGGGTATCTTAAGGAGTTAAGAACCCTTCAGATACATACACTACGTATATCTCCTCTTTATATACCCAAACCTAAAACCCAATACATGAAAAGATCTTTTCAATATCACATTTCTTGTCTATGGAACAAACTTCTTCTTTGTATTAGAAACGCCACATCATTACACTCATTTAAATCCAAGTGCAAAATCCTTTCTTCCGTTAATCGCCTTGATCCTGCATTTCCGATTTGGACTTGTATTTTAATGATTTTTTTTTGGGGGGGTGGAGGGCTAATATTTTAATTTGTATGCACCATTCCCTATTAATATGCTAAAATATTCTGTTTTTTTTTTGGTAATATGTTTTAATCCGAATAATTATCATAATCTAGCCAGATATTTTCCTTTTCGATTTTTCTATAAGAACTATTGTCATTTACAATTTCTATTCGTGCATCTTGACGAGGAAGGAAGGTAATTTTCTTCTACTTTTTGATTCCCCCTGAGAATACATTTTAAATAGATTTGATAAAACTTAGCTTAAAGGCTCTACTTATGGTGCGTAGTTTGGTGCGTGTTATTAAAGCATTATTACATACTCACCCTGCAAAAAAATAATAAACAAAAAACTAACAAACAAAAACGTAATAAGAATTTAGTTGTTTACCAGCGAGCATTGAATCTACTGCATTTTTATATAGGCAATTACACCCCATACAGATAAAACTGTTACTCTTGAACACAATAGTCCAGAAAATATAAAAAATTGTACTTGTAATAATGCATAATTCCATCGTAAATGGTATTCCGCTCGTAAATTAAGTTCGTATTCTCATCCGTTCGTGTTGGTAATCTCTTCGGTGACTTCTCATAATTATAAAATCGCACAAGGAAGTGGAATGATCAGCCTGTTTATTACAAGTGACGTAAAATCGTATTTAATACGCGAAATATTGACTACTTCAACCCCAGTCACCGCATTATGCAGACAGACCGAGTGGCTGGTTACAAAAGGTCGATGGCACGGTGTTCTAAGCAGTGGCGTAATGAGTAAAATTATTTGGGGGGTCAGAAACGATTACTAATAAAAAGGTATACATTATGTACATGTGTCTGCGTATATGTATGTATGTGTGTATGTACGTGTATTTGTGTATGTATGTGTGTGTGCGTATGTGTGCGTCCATATGTGTGTGTGTGTGTGTGTGTGTGTGTGTGTGTGTGTGTGTGTGTGTGTGTGTGTGTGTGTGTGTGTGTGTGTGTGTGTGTGTGTGTGTGTGTGTGTGTGTGTGTGTGTGTGTGTGTGTGTGTGTGTGTGTGTGTGTGTGTGTGTGTGTGTGTGTGTAAGTCCAGGCATATCTTTCTAAATAGTGTAGGCGTATTATATATTCCATAGTGTCAAAATAAATCTGACGAACTGAAACAAAACTTGTTCAAGATGATGATTACACGAATTATGACATCAGTAGCAGGTGTGAAAATGGGCAATCACTGAAAATGTGCTCCTTTTAAAATGTTGATGCCAGTAATAAAATCAAATGCATTTATTGTGATTTCATTGGTTGTTCACAAACTGGAACGCGGAATGTGTTTTAAAGACCGTGAGTCGAAAATAAACAGAGTTATAAATGATAATGCTGCATAGAAATTCATCATCTAATTTGCTTTTCTTTTCCATTTTGTGTTGTGTTGGCATAATTCAAATTATTGCAAAGTAATTCGTGAGCGAGCTCAGCGAGCGAGCGGTTTGGGAAAATTGTGAATTTTTTTTCGAGAAAAACGCTTAGGATGCGAATTTTCTAAATAAATAAAACTATACCTGCAACGGTATTTCAAAGTGTTGATTTTCTCTTTGCAGATTTGTGTTGCAAACATAGTTCCCCAATGCCCACAGCCTTGCATTTGCCACAAATAATGCATATTCTGATTTCTGAAACATTTGATATGCCTGGAGTGTTTACTTTACAGAGAGCGACTTTTCATAACGACAGTACCACCATATAATCAAATTTTATTTGGCCAGATCTCTGATATTCGGCTCATTACATATCAGTCACAATCAAAAGTGGGTCAATAACATTTTGATGCACACTGTGATGTTCAACAAATAAACAAATTTCTAATGATACATGGTATGACTAAATTCCTGTAATAATGTTCTATGATCCTCGTGTAACTGGGTGATACGAAGAGATGAAGTAATCTTGCTGATTTGTGTAAACAAAGAAACATGAACGAATCGAATTTTGGAATTACACTGACTGAAGAACATTTAGTGTACATCATAAAGCATTCCACTGCTATTGTTGTACTCAGTATTAGCTTACTTCGTGTACAGTCACATTTGTACAGATAATTATGAAAACTATTGATTCCAGTGGGGGAAATTGTGATAACCAGATACATGTATTGCAAAATTTGTGTTATAAGGTCGAAGAAACAGTTTAGCAATATAAATCTCTCCGTATCATCTTTACATAATATAAGGGAGTCATTGTAGGGACTGCACGATATAGACGGTTGTTAACTGTAAGTAGATAATAACAGTTATGGAAAATATGATTATAAAATACAAAATTTTCGAAATCTGCATCAATTCATGAATGGAAAAAGGACATTTATTACTATAAGCCTCTCCCACTCATGATCAAATTTCATTTGGGGGGTCAGTGCACCCCCAAAACCCCCCATCTGTACGCCAGTGGTTCTAAGTAGGAGGACTTTAACAGTAAATTGCCTCTAATTTGAAAACCATTGCCTTATTTGATATTAGCACTTTAGAGACTGACGGAAGGATCTCAAAAGATCACAACACTTTGCTTTCATGTGAAATAAGCCAACGGTTTTTAAGTTAGATTCAAGTTATACTGTTAAGGCCCTTCTGCTAATCAAAAGCACATTCTGACATTTTGCCAGACAGACGCAGCAATTTCATCTCCGATCCAATAATGTTTGTCACCCCCGCACCCTTATTTGTCTCCACGATAAAGAATTGTCTTTGAGAAACACGAAAATGACATTAACAGAGACTTGTTTTCTCCATTATCCGATATTAATGTAATTGCAACTGTTTAAATCAAAATCGTAACTTCATCGATTACCTGAATGAGTGAATAGGTCTACATCAGCGCATGTCACTCGATGCATAAAGTTGTATTATTTCTACATGAAAGCCAACCATTACACGTTTCGAAGTGAATAATATAAAACATCAGTGACTCGTGTATGTATGTAAAAGCATGCATTCGGATTACTCGTCTCAAGGATGCGACTCGTAGGGGAATCCCCCTACCGTTGCTTATTTTAGCCGTTCGTAGGTTGTAGGGGACACCTACGGAAGCCAACTAGATAATTGAATATGTTCCACAAAGAAATCTAGTACGATCTTCAAGCCAGAATTTATTAATTGTACAACAACCAAAACCTGTTCATATGGGGATCGGGGATTCCAGTCGACAGCACCTGCGCCTTGGAACAAACAACCAATTCAAGTAATGTAGTCCCATCTTCTTCACAGTCCTTAAAAACACATCTTTTTTTTTCTCCAGTTAAGTTGTTAAATTTGTTCTAGATTTTAAGATGAAATTATGTTGTATACAACAAACAAATCTCGTCGTGCTCTTGAGTACGACGAGATTTAATCCGTCCTGCTGGCGAATTTACTTCGTCCTGCTATTTTTGACATGCTGTTCGAATTGAACTAAATTTTCTGTAGATGGCATAGAGAATATTATTTCGTATAACCATGTTATACAAAATAATATTCGTCATGCCATCTACAGACAATTCGTCCTGCACTCCGTACCACAAATATTGCTTAGCTTGACGAATTGCTTTCGTCCAGCTCGTGACGCCGCTTCTGTCGGAGCATGCGCGCTCGACCTGATACCCCATAATGACATACGAATCGGCCGGAACAGAAGACACCGAAACCTGCGAAGAATCCTTTGAAAATCCCCGAAATATCATTACATACCAAATGGAGTGAACAGTGAGGAGGCCCCTTGGGAGGAGACATATCTCTGGATCACAGCCTTCGTATCGTACGGTGAGTCGTACTTGTTTCATACATAAATTTAATTTTTTTTTCCCCCGTTTAGCGCTAGCCTCGCGGTGCGAATACGAATGCTAATGCTTTACGTTAGTCAGTTAGAGGAAAGGCCACCGCACACTACACGATTTTCCATCGTACGACTGACTGACTTGGATCCGAAATAGAAAAAACAAACTCATATTTCGTTCACGCTGATTTATTTCAGATCGTCGTACATAAACTTTTTTGGCGTATCAACCAAAATCTTAGTTGGAAAAGTCACATTAAGACCGTGTCTGCCAAAATCAACAGAAATATTGGTATCATTGGCAAATTGAAATGTATATTACCTGAAAATTGCTAATTTTGTACAAAAGTCTTATTGTTTCTCATATATCATATTGTAATCTTGTGTGGGCAAATACGCACAAATCTCATTTAAATCATATTCATGTATTGCAAAAAGATGTTTGCGAATCTGTACTAAAGCTAACAGCAGAGCACATTCTAAACCTATATTGTCATATATAATTCGCTAAATATTTTTGACTTAACAAATTAGAAACTGCATCATTTATGTTTCGTTTTGTTAACAATTTATTACCAGAATCCTTCAATCCTGTCAATGAAATTCATAGTTAGAGTATTCAGAACTCAAACAAAATTCACCTTTGGAAACACTCGTCCCAATGTAAACAATCAATTCTGTATCAGTACTGGTCCTTGTCTTTGGAATGCACTTTCACCTGACTTAATCCAAACCACATACCTTCGGCCTTTTCAAAAGAAATAAAAACAACTCATTGCTCAGTATCTTTGGCAACCTACATGAATATTGTGAGTCTAGCGTGATGTCACTCTGGCTTGGGAATGTGTGGGGGCTTTGGCCGGACCGGGCTCAGCGCGTCACAGCTTGTAATTTCTACCAGTGGGAGAGCCGCAAACAGATTATACTGGCATTGAGTATAGTTACAGCAGAATAGTGAACATTTTTTGTTTGAGGTGGTTTTGATATATATAATAATGCAGTTTAATGTAATTCATCCGTCTTGTTTACAAAGTTGCGATTTCAGATTTTGCGTCAATATCCTAACCCCCTGTAGCATAAATTGAAACTGTACAGAAATCAAATGGTGTGTGTGAGAGAGTGTGTGTTTGTCCGCCACACAATAGACAAATTGGCGGTGAACAGCGCACGGTAGGAACATTGGTATTGCCAATGCATTGAGGCGTAGCCAAGGGGGGGGGGGGCAGAGGGGCACGCCCTCTCGCCGAAGCGTGGATAAAAACCTGAGCATGAGTGATCATGTTGGTGTGCACCCGGGTGATTAGCCTTGAATCGCCCCCCCCACCAATAATGGCTTTTTCGCGATTTTGTCGAGTACACGAAGGATGCCGTCGTACACGTGGACGGCGACAAAAAATAATTTTTTGTACGCGACGAATATCTCAAAAACAAGCAGAATTGAAGAAATTGCATTTTTTAAAATGTAAAAATCTTTTTTTCGCAAGCTGCGCTCGCATCCGCCTCGCACTCGCATTGATTTTCTTTATGTCAGTGAGTTTTTCGGTAACAGGAAACGTCTTGTCATGAGTACTATGATTGATGACACTGCCTGGTACAGTGCAACTTGATCAAATTAATTAGGCATACATCGAAAACGTTCCAAATCACGACCCGAGCATAACTGATGTAACCGACCAAAATGTTTAGCAGGCCTACAACAATTAAACAGATTAAAAGATTGAACATTTCAGCAACGGTGTACATTTGGCAAAACATCTTGGGAAAAGAGAATAGAACGCTATTTGATACCGGGGCACACTAGCTCCACCATGTAAAGTGGATGGAAATATTTTGCCCTTCGGCCCGTTCCTCGTTCGCCAGCCAAACCAAAAGCCACATGTTCTTCCCAAGTAATGTTGAATAACAAAACTTGTTGCATATGATTATACTTGCGTGTTCCTATGAAATTAGAGTACTGCTGAGTGCTGATATCAATAATATCTGAACATCAGAAGGCTTCGTTACGGTTGTAGAAATTCAACTATCTTTGACTTGAAGATCTATTAATGTCTGAAGCGCTCGTTCGCTTCGCTCACTCGCGCATACATTACCATTATTATTACAAGAAGCATCTTATATTTGTATCAGTAGCGGAGGGGTGGCCGTTAGGTTTACCCCCCCCCCTTGAGTTGCCAAGTGAAAAATTCGTATATAAGATGCTTCTTGTAATAATAATGGTATATTGTATTGCGCGAGTGAGTCGAAGCGAACGAGCGCTTTCAACATTAATAGATCTTTCGCAGTCAAAGAGAGTTGAATTTCTACAACCGTGAACGAACCTTCTGATGTTGAGATATTATTGATATCAGCACTCAGCAGTACTCTAATTTCATAGGAAACGCCAAGTATAATCATATGCAACAAGTTTTGTTATTCAACATTACTGGGAAGAACATGGTGGCCTTTTTGTTGCTGGCGAACGAGGAACGGGCCGAAGGCAAAATATTCCATCACTTTACATGGTGGAGCTAGTGTGCCCGGTAGTCAAATAGCGTTCTATTCTCTTTCCCAAGATGTTTTGCCAAATGTAGCACCGTTGCTGAAATGTTAATCTTTTAACTGTTTAATGTTGTAGGCCTGCTAAACATTTTGGTCGGTTACATCAGTTATGCGTCGGGTCGGCTGATTTGGAACGTTTTCGATGTATGCCTATTAATTTGATCAAGTTGACTGATACAGAAAATACAGTGTCATCAATATAGTCTCATGACAAGACGGTTTGCCTGGTTACCGAAAAACTCCTGACATAAAGAAAATCAATTGCGAGGCGAGGCGGATCGAGCGCAGCTTCGAAAAAAAGATTTTTACATTTAAAAATGCAATTTCTATCACATATTCTGTTGTTTTTTGAGATATTGCGTCGCGTACAAAAATTATTTTTTGTCGGCTCCCGTGTACGACGGCATCCTTCGTGTACCGACAAAATCGCGAAAAAGCATTTATTGGTGGGGGGGGCGCGGCTAACTGGCCCCGGCTGCCACCACCCCAGTCACTCAGCAGTTTTCCACGTGGAGCGTTCTCCCCTTGGCAGCTCAATGATGCTACCAATGTTCCTACGTGCGCTGTTCACCGCATTGTCTATTGTGTGGGGACGAAACGACACATCTCTCACACACACCATTTGATTTCTGTACAGTTCAATTTATGTACAGGGGGTTGGATATTGACGCAAAATCTCGAATCCTAATTTGTAAACAAGACGGATGAATACATTAAACTGATTATTATATATATCAACCACCTCAAACAAAAATGTCACTATTCTGCTGTAACTATACTCAATGCCAGTATAATGCTGTTTGCGGCTCTCCCACTGCCGTAGAGAATTACAAGCTGTGACGCGCTGAGCCCGGTCCGGCAAAGCCCCCAAGCACATTCCCAAGCCAGAGTGAACACACGCTAGGACCTTCACAACTATTCATGTAGGTTCGGCCAAGATACTGAGCAATGAGTTGTTTTTATTTCTTTTGAAGAAGGCCGAAGGATATGTGTTTGATTAAGTCAGGTGAAAGTGCATTCAAAGACAAGGACCAGTACTGCATACACGATATTGATTGTTTATTTTTTTTTTTTTTCATTGCGACGCAAGTGTTTCAAAGCGTGAATTTTGTTTGCAGTTCTGAATACTCAACTATGAGATTTCATTGACAGGATTGAAGATTCTGTAATAAATTTTTAAAAAAACGAAACATAAATGCATGCAGTTTCCTAATTTGTTAAGTCAAAAAATATTTTAGCGAGATTATATATGCACAATTATACGGTTTAGAATGTGCTCTGCGCTGTTAGCTTTAGTACAGATTCGGCCAAACATCTTTTTGGCAATACATGAATATGATTACATGACGATTTGTGCGTATTTGCCCACCACAAGATTACAACTATGATTATGAGAAACAATAAGAACTTTTGTACATAAATTAGCATTCATTCAGGTAATATACCATTTCAATTTGCCAATGATCACCACTATCTCTTGCATTTTTGGCAGACACGGTCTTAATGTGACTTTTCCCAACCTAAGATCTTGGTTGATACGCCCAAAACAAGTTTATGTTACGACGATCTGAAATAAATCAGCGTGAAACGAAATATGAGCTTGTTTTTTCTATTTCGGATCCAAGGCAGTCGTCGTACGATGGAAAATCGTCGTAGACTGTCGCGGTGGCCTTTCCTCTACTGAACTAGCTAAAAGCATTAGCAATTCCGTATTCGCACCGCGAGGCTCAGCGCTAAACCGGGGAAAAAAAAATAAACTTTACTGTATGAAACAAGTCGACTCACCGTACGATACGAACGCTGTGATCCAGACTATGTCCTCTCCCAAGGGCCTCCCTCACTGTTCACTGCCGTCCATTGGTATGTAATGATATTTCGGATTTTCAAACGGCACTCTCTCGCACGGTTTCGGTGTCTCTGCTTCCGGCCGATTCGATATTCCATTCATGGGGTATAGTCGACGCCGCGCCATCGCTCCCGCACAAGAAGCGATAAAAACGCCGCCTCAACCGAGCTGGACGAAAGGCAATTCCGTCAAGCTAAGCACTACCTTTGGTACTGGAGTGCGCAGCACCGAATTGTCTGTAGATGGCATGACGAATATTATTTTGTAATACATGTTAACGAAATTAATATTTCTCTATGCCATCTCACAGAAAAATCTTAGCTTTCAATTCGAACACAGCCTATTCAAAAAATCAGCAGGACGAAGTAAATTCGCCAGCAGGACGGCATTAACATCTCGTCGTACTCAAGAGGCACGACGAGATTTGTTGTTGTATACAACATAATTCTTCTACTAAAATCTAGAACAAATTTAACAACTTAACTGGAGAAAAAAAAGATGTGTTTTTAAGGATGTGAAGAAATGGGACTACATATATTGAATTGGTTGTTTGTTCTCAAGGCGCAGGTGGCTGTCGACTGGAATCCCCGATCCCCATATGCAACAGGTTTTGGTTGTTGTACCAATTAATAAATTCTGGCCTTGAAGATCGTACTAGATTTCTTGTGGAACATATCAACTTATTCTAGGTTGGCTTCGTAGGTGTCCCCTACAAACACCTACGAACGGCCCTAAAATAAGCAACGTAGGGGGATTCCCTACGAGTCGCATCCTATGAGACGAGTAATCCGAATGCATCGCTTTTACATACATACACGATCACTGATGTTTTTATTATTCACTGTCGAAACGTTAATGGTTGGCTTCATGTAGAAATAATACAACTTATGCATTTCGAGTGACACTGCGCTTGATGTGAGACCTATTACACTCATTCAGGTAATGACTGAAGTTACCGATTTGATTTAAACAGTTGCAATTACATTAATACGGATAATGGGCAGAAACAAGTCTTGTTAAGAGTCATTTCGTGTTTCTCAAAGACAATTTCTTTGACGTCTGGAGAACACATAAGGTGCGGGGGTGACAAACATTTATTGGATCGGAAGATGAAAATCTGCGTCTGTCTGGCAAAATGTCAGAATGTGCTTTTGATTGCAGAAAGGCCTTAAACAGTATAACTGAAATAAACTTAAAAACCGTTGGCTTATTTCACATGAAAGCAATAAGTGTTGTGATCTTTTGAGCATCCTTCTCAGTCTCTAAGTGCCTAATATCCTAATAAGGCCAATGGCTTTTCATAAATTAGAGCGCAATTTACTGTTAAAGTCCTCCTACTTTAGAACCACTGGCGTACAGATGGGGGTTTTGGGGGTGCACTGACCCCCAAATGAATTTGATCATGAGTGGAGAGCGGTTATGAGTAATTAAATTCTTTTATCCATTCATGATTGATGCAGATTCGGAAAATTTGTATTTATAATTCATATTTTCATACTGTTATTATCTACTTACAGTTACAAACGCTATATCGTGCAGTGCCTACAGATGACTCCTTATATTATGTAAAGATGATACGGAGAAGATTTATACTTGCTTAAACTGTTCTTCGACTTATAACACAATTTCAAATACATGTATATCTGCGTTATCACAATTTCCCGCGCACTGGAATCAATTATTTTCATACAGGTATCTGCTACCAAATGTGACTGCTACACGAAGTAAGCTAATACTGAGACAACGAATGCAGTGGATCCTCTTATGATGCTAGCACTAAATGTTCTTCAGTCAGTGGTAATTCCAAAATTCGAGTTCGTCATCGTTTTTTGTTTACACAAATCAGCAAGATTACTGTCATCTCTTCTAATCAGCCCAGTTACACGAGGATCATAGAACATTACTTACAGGAATTTAGTCATACATGTATCATTAGAATATTTGTTTATTTGCTTGAACTTCAACAGTGTGCATCAAAATGTTATTGACGCCACTTTTCGATTGTGAACTGATATGTAATGACGCCGAATATCAGAGATCTGGCCAAATAAAATCTGATATATGGTGCGTACTAGTCGTTATGAAAAGTCGCTCTCTGTAAAGTAACACTCCAGGCCATATCAAATGTGTTCAGAATCAGAATATGCATTATTGTGGGCAAATGAAGGCTGGTGGCATTGGGAACTATGTTTGCAACACAAAATCTGCAAAGAGAAAATCAACACTTTGAAATACCGTGCAGCGTATAGTTTTATTTATTTTAGAAACATTCGCATCCTAAGCGTTTTTCCTCGGAAAAAAAATTCAACAATTTTCCCAACGTCGCTCGCTGAGCTCTCTCACGATTACTTTGCAATAATTTGAATTATGCAACACAACCAAAATCCGAAAGAAAAGACATAATTAGCATGATGGAATTTCTATGCAGCATTATCACTTTATAACTCTGTTTATTTCGACTCACGTCTTTAAAACACATTCCGCGTTCCAGTTTGTGAAACAACCAATGAATCACAATAAATGCATTTGACTTTTATTTACTGGCATCCAACATTTTTAAAAGGAGCACATTTTCAGTGAATTGCCCATTTTCACACCTGCTACTGATACGTCAGTAATTCGTGTCAATCATTCATACGTTGAACAAGTTTTGTTTCAGTTCGTCAGATTTATTTTGACACTATGCGAATATATTAATACGCCTACACTATTTAGAAGATATGCCTGGACTTACACACAGCTCCAACACACACACACACACACACACACACATCAACACCACACACACACACACACACACACACACACATCCACAGCACACACCACACACACACACAACTCACCACACACCACACACACACGCACACCACGACACACACACACACACACACATATGGAGCACACTACGCACACAACATACAACACAAATACACGTACATCACAATACATCATATTACGCAGACACCATGTACATAATGTATACCTTTTATTAGTTAATCGTTTCTGAGCCCCCAATAATTTTAACTCATTACGCCAGCTGCTTAGAACACCGTGCCATCTGCACCTATTTTGTAACCAAGCCACTCGCGTCTGTCTGCATAATGCGGTGACTGGGTTGATAGTAGTCAATATTTCGCGTATTAAATACGATTTTAACGTCATCTTGTAATAAACAGGCTGCATCATATCCACTTCCTTGTGCGATTTTATAACTATGAGAAGTCACCGAAGAGATACCAACACGAACGGCATGAGAATACGAACTAATTTACGAGCGAATACCATTTACGCATGGAATTATGCATTATTACAAGTACAATTTTTTATATTTTCTGACTATTGTGTTCAAGAGTGAACAGTTTTATCTGTATGGGGTGTAATTGCCTATATAAAATGCAGTAAGACTTCAATTGCTCGCTGGTAAACCAACTAATTCTTATTATTTTGTTTGTTAGTGTTTGTTTATTATTTTTTTGCAAGGCGGTAGTAATAATGCCTTTAATAACACCGCACCAAACTACGCCACCATAAGTACGAGCCTTTAAGCTAAGTTTTATCAAATCTATTAAAATGTATTCTCAGGGGAATCAAAAAGTAGAAGAAAATTACCTTCCTTCCCTCTGTCAAACTGCACGAATAGAAATTGTAAATGACAATAGTTTCTTTAGTAGAAAAATCGAAAAGGAAAATATCTGCTAGCTAGAGTATGATAAATTTCGCGATTAAAAAATTACCAAAAAAAAAACAGACGAATATTTTAAGCATATTAATAGGAATGACTACATACACAATTAAATATTAGCCCTCGCACGCCCCCCCCCCAAAAAAAAATCATTAAAATAAAGTCTAAATCGGAACATGCAGGATCAAGGCGATTAACGGAAGAATAGGACTTTCCAACTTTGGATTTAAATGAGGGTAATGACTGTGGCGCTTTCTAACACAAAGAAAAGTTGTTCATAGGACAAGAACTGGATATTTAAAAGATCTTGTCATGTATTGGGTTTTAGGCTTTGGGTATATAAAGAGGAGATATAGTGTATGTATCTGAGGGTTCTTAACTCCTTAAGATTACAGGGCGGCCCGTTAATTCCTTGTACATAAATACCACAATTGTATTGATCGACTCGCTTGCATGAAAAGTATTGCCACTATGATTTGTCTTAGTAATGTCGTGTGAGAAGTAAACAGGGTCCGTATTTGAACGCGAAGCGGCAATCTTGTTTGCATCGTATTTTTATGTATACTTTAAAAAAAGCGCTTACTTGTCTATATGCTTATGTGGGACAAATGTAACAAGATGTTCCACTAAAAGGAGGAATAGCGAGAAAAAGTTTATTGATTAATACCAGGGTTGTACATTACGAATTGAGATAAAATGATTAAGTTTCAAAATAACTTATCCAAAATAGTAAGATATGGAGTAATCAAAATTCTGTCAAATAACAGAGCTTGAAGTAGGTCAAATTAAACGAGACTCTCCGTATGGGTCAATAAAGTAGTAGGTCCGACTCTTAATCTGCACGAGATTAAATACTTAAGTCATTTTTATCAGGGTTGCCAAGTCTTGCATTTTTATCACTGATTAATATTACTTTCCGAATGAAATATAATTTTCTAATGTAGAAGCATCATGTTCCTTCAGTAAGTTTCCCTTTAGGCATTAAACAACGAGACTATCACTGTACTTATGGAAGTATGACTACTCGTTATCGTAACAAATAAAAGTTTGTATCATCATAATAATTATTTTCAGATATGATACCTTCTATTCTTATACTCTTCTTCTATAACATGGCTATAACTATGTTCGGGCTATCATGTTAACGTTGATCTCATCCTGTTTTATTATCTGCTTTTATTATTGTCTTTATTATTATTGAGTTATTTTATTAATTTATTATTCTTATTGTTATTATTACTATTTTATTATTATTATTATTATTTATTATTATCTATTATTATATTATTATTATTTATTATTATTATTATTATTATTATTATTCATAGGATTGATATATTATATATGATTATGATTATTGTTATTATGTATTATTATTATTATTATTATTATTTATTATGATTATATATGATGATTATTATACTTATGATTATGAAAATTATTCATTATTATTATTATATTATTATTATTATTATTAATTATTCATTATTTATTATTATTATATTATTTGTTATTTATTCATATTACTACTCTTACCAACTCATTGCATCAATATGGATAACTACATAATAATATGTTTTATTTTAAGAGTTGTGATAAATCGCATGGTTAAAACAACTACAGATCAAAAACTTCTACTTTATGGTCCACCACCTTTTTCAAATAAACAACATTATAATATATTTTCCTTCGCGGGTTTTTTTAACACAACACCCATTATACCGAGTATTAATTTTAATGTACCACTGCTTTAATACACCAGCGGTGGATACAAATGAAAATGTACTCCCTTTTGGCGCGGCAAAAATAAAGAAGAACGAATTGACGCTTCCGTTGGCACACCCCCCCCCTGCCTCTCTCCTCTCTCCTTCCTCATTTGAAGACTCGGTATAATTGTTGGCCTTCTCATTTTTGCGAATGTACGACGACTTCAAGGACAGGCTAAAGCCTATCGTGTGCATCATGAACATTAGTACGGCCTATGAGGACATTACGCTAAATCGATTTATCAACGAGTTATTTTGCAAAGGAGTGAATGTGCAAAATAGTTTCAGACTTCACATTCTCTTCTCCCCCCCCACACTCTCTTTCCATTTTCCTTTATTCTCTCTTGTTTTCGCAGAAGTCATCGCATTTATCCACGCGGTAGTTTTGCCAAGGGATGTGATTGTGCAAAATGATTCAGACTTCAACATTCTCTCTCTCCTCCTCACTCGTAAATCCATTTTCTTTATTTATCCTAACATAGTAAAAAATGCTGTTTAAAAATTTGAACAGCGTTGTTCAAATCTTAACCAATATGTTTTAAAAGACAGATTATCCGACACCGTTCATACATATAAGTTTTGCTTTCCTTGCCAAGATACTTTCAGCTTTTTATAACCCCATATCTCCTTTATCTACAACGTGAAGAATACGCACATCCTCGTAAACCGACGCCGTTTGCTCGAATGTGACTTCATGTGATGTGAAAATGTTTTGTTTTCGGCGTCGTCATCCCCTACCCCCTCCCCCCCCCCCCCCTTCCGGCTTGTCGTACTTGTTGTTTGGTCGTGGAGCAATAATCATGTATGTGGTGAGTGTGTGTCTGTTTGGTGTGCTGTGGTGTGTGTGTGTGCTGTGTGTTGTGCTGGTGTGTTGTGTGTGTGTGTGTGTGTGTTGTGGTCGTGTGGTGTGTGTGTGTGTGTGTGTGTTGTGTGTTGTGTGTTGTGTGTGTGTGTGTGTGTGTGTGTGTGTGATGATGTGTTGTGTGTTATGTGGGGGGAGCGGGGGGAGGCAGGCCAAATTTTTTTCCCGACGCGGATTCCCAGCCCTATATACACATACCCTCAATTAAAACGGTCTAGTGATACCTGGTAGGATCGGGAGCCTTTCGAGTTACTTTTCACTCTTATTCATTTGAAAAGATTTGATCATCTTACTCGAAAATTATACAATTCCGCCACAGTAACAAAACTATGCTCAGCTTTGACGCTGTGGTGGTTCTGAAATTGTCACACTGAAGGAAAACACTAAAGTCCTAACTACATTTGAGAAAATAGAGTTGCGACGTTGTCAAATTCGAGCGATGGTTGGCAAAAAGCCGTAAGTCACGCTGATACTGGAATGTACTGAAAATAAAGATAACACACCCCATCCCATCTGCAACCACACACATGATACCCCCTGCTCTGCGTCTACTTCTGTTCTTTCTATGAGGTATAACTCAGATAACCTTAACACGCTATTAACCCGCTTTGGTGCTATAATGTGTATAGTCGAAAATCTCGGGGTCCCCCTCCCTCCTGAATTTTTCATATATTAATTGAATAAAACCCAAAAGAACATTCAGAATCTGTATTATGGTGTGATAATAATTTTGGGCATAAGAGCTTCACATAAAAAAAATGCCCCAAACTAAACTTGAGCTTTAACTCTATGAATTCTTGCTACACCTTTTGTGTCATTTGGAGGAAACTTCTTTCTGGCCCTTGTTAAGCATCATCCGGCTATACGCCACGTTTTGACGCAAATAACAAAATGATGCATTTTCCCATCCACGAAGCGAAGCGAAAAAACCCCATGCTGCACACAAAACGAGAGTGGGAAATGTAATCAGATTGCATTTCGAAATACACGTACGCCCTGCTTATTACACAGTTGGGCTACATGGTTGTTACGGCGAATATAAAATTAATTTACAACAGCACATCGTGGTTATGATTTTATACTGATGTAGCCCAGAGGTTAATATTCACAAAATGGAATGAAAATTAATAGATAAAGCGAAGTAATATCTAAATTAACGTGGCCGGTTTGTACAGGAGCCCAACTCATTTGTTTTACCACAGAAGCGCCGACTGACATTTACTGTGTAGACGCTCTGTGATATCATTTCTGTCAGATAATTATTCTGTTGGGAATGAAATGTAATCCATCCTGGCGAAATATTTAATGAAATTTGAAAGCGAAAGTAAAAGAATGATTGATAGAGGAGGAAAAAGAAGAAGAGGAGGAGGCAAAAGGCAAAGAAGAGAAGAAAGTAGGAGAAGAGGTGCCAGAAAGAAGAAGAAGAAGAAGAGAAGAAGAAACAAAGAAGAAGAGAGAAGAAGAAGAATGAAGAAGAAGAGAGAAAAGAAGGAGAGAAGAAGAAGAAGGAAAAAGAAGAGTAAGAATGGGAGGAGAGAAGAGGAAGAAGTCATAAAGAAGAAAAAATGAAGAGATGCGAAAGGAGGAAGAAGAAGAAGAAGAAAGACAGAAGAAAAGAAGCAAGAGAAGTAAGAAAAAGAAGAAGAAGAAAAGAGGAGGAGGAGGAGGGGAGAAGGAGGAGGAGGAAGGAGGAGGGGCGTGAGGACGGCAAGCAAGAGGCCTAAGAGACTAGAAGATGGCACAATCGCTGTTACCTACTTATGGTATAGATATCAAGATAGTAATGACCTTATAGGGGATATCTATGTTAAAATCACATTAACATTTGACGCGAATGAGAGACATGAACTACACTTGAAGACGAAGGGAAAGAGGGAAACGAGACATTGATAGGAAAACCCCGTTATGACAAAAAAGATTGTAAACCGATGAGTTAAGAGGAGATTTTCACAATGAATACTCATGTTTCACGCCATGAGATGGAAATTTATGAGCATTATAATATTCTTGATGTACGATACGTCATTCTTAAAGACTGCGCAGATGTGTACAACGATTTCAGCATTCTATTACCATTTCAGCCTAAGCCGCATAATTATAATTTTATATAACCCCCCCCCCACCACACGACCAAATTGAATTATACATTGAGCCTTGCAACAAGCAATTTGCTTAAATGTTTCTTCCCAGTGTCCAAATATATAGATTAGCTATGTTACATTCCACAAGCAGATGAATTGCTTCGTATTGTTGAATGATGCTCAGCAAGGCAGTACAATTTCACATATAACAGGGAAAACATATCCGTTTGCGTGCAAACTTTTGAAAGACATAACTAATACAAAACGAAACGGAACATATTCTTTGGCCAACAGTTACAAGTCATGTAGCATCAAGACTATCCACTGAGTTTGTGCCTTAGTGATTTTCAGCTAGTGCCTCCAAAACGAATAAATGTCTTGCAATTTTTTTAATATAATTATTCGTATATTAATTTACAATCAATTAACCTAAGCTGTGAAGTGACACGGTGTACACCCGTTAACTTATATGGAAACCTTTAGACATCCTACTGAATAGCCATCCCAACTGGCCCCTTCTTTATAGCTGCTACAACCACCTATATGATTGGCGTAGTGCATTTTCCGCCAAAAACTGCAAAATTAAAGGAAATCAGGTAAGATCAATCTTTGGGTAGAAAATAGGTAGTGTTTTGGTGAAAATCTGGACGGTTAAAGAGTAACACACAGTACTGGTTGATGATGGAAAATCTTTCATTAAAATTTACAAATTAAATTATTCATTAAATTTTCATATCTTTCAGGCTGAGAGTAAATACATTTGCTTATAATGTAGTGACTAATTCACTTCATATGCATAAAAAGAGGATTGCAGCTTTGAGT
>JZLH01S0115313.1:0-10591 GCA_001188425.1 Eucidaris tribuloides | reverse complement strand
CATTCCAAGGTTAAAAAGGTATTGTTTTACAGCTGGCTTAAAAGTGTTTAAAGATGTTTTTTGTCTGATATCACTTGGTAAATTGTTCCATAAAAATGACACGACATCAAACATTGTGAATGTTATAACTTTAATCATTGTTAAGCTCAGCATGGTTGTGGAAATGATGATCAACAGAACATTTAATCATATTAATTTCCCGGGATTCCTCTGTTCGAACAGTTTCCAATTTTGCATCATTATATATGTCAAGCATAATGTCGTTTGGAATTTCCTTGAAATGAAAGATACCAACACTTGTGTTAAACAAACTTCCCCAACTTCCACCACAGAAATTTCCTCCATCTTCCTCCTTTTACTGATATCAAAATTAGATGATGTCAGTTGTGGCCAACTGACAAGTCACGTAAACGACATGGAAATAATTTATCAGAACGTTTCCTGGCCTCCGAAATAAATGTCAAAGGAGGTGTTTTTTCTTGTTCCGACGAAGTAAGAAGCAAACAATTCACCATCGGCAGCTCGGGTTAGAAAAGATGGCAAAGATCTCGTTTTGTTAAAGGCAGGGCATTTCTTTTGCATGCCTAAAAGTTAACATTGTGGAAATACAATGACATTTAGGAGAGAAGGCCATCTGGGAACCTTTAGCAAAATATATTAGCAAGAAACTCAGTTTTAGTGGAATTATAGTGACCGTTATACTCTGATTTGAATTTTTTTTCTCGCGAGAGAAAAATTCCTATAGAACGTACACTAAACGGCTATTGTTTTTCTTTCGCGTTTTTCAAATTCTAGGTAATTACTGACCCCCAGATTTCACAGACATGCCCTTCATCAATAGCCTAAGGGCATGGGTTATCTTTTCCTGGTCTGCGGGGATGTTTGCAAATGAGATCCACTGCCTTTAAAGTCAGTTGTATGAAAATACTCAGTGACATTTGTCAGTCATTATTCAAATTCCAATGTAATTAAAATTTGAAGCATGAATATTTTAATAGTCCATTTTCTTATAGAAATGGCAATCTGTACTACCAACACTTACAGAAGAGATGGCAGAGATCTTGTTTTCTAAAAGACAGTTGTATGAAAATACTCAGTGACATTTGTCAGTCATTATTCAAATTTCAATGTATTTTAGATTTTAAGCAGGGATAAATTAAGATGCCTTTTTCTTATAGAAATGGCAATCTTTACTACCAACGCCGAGAAAAAAAATCCGCATTAGGTTTTATATGATGTGATGGATGCAATCTTATTTTGAAAGCCACACAAAAGGAAAGAAAAGAAAAGAAAACCAAACGAAACAAAACTAAACTAAACTAAACTAACAAACAACAAACAAACAACGAAACAACAAAACAATCAAAGAAATAAACAAACCAAAGCAAGAACAAAGGCTAGATAAACAAGCTGAAGTTCAATCCTTGAAACCTAGGTGACACTTGTAAGTTTATATGGTACACTCGTAATTTCTTCGTTTTTCGTTCTTTCATTTCAAACTGTTTTTATTTTTTTTACACAGGTTCTAGACGAAAGTTGATGTTATTTATGGTGTATAAATGAAACGAACTACAACAGCTTTGATGAGAGAGTAGTAGAGTAAACCAGCTTTGTTTCCTGACAAATGTCAGCTTTGTTCGACAATGAGCACCAAAAAATGTATCAAATGCAATCTGATCCGAAGGGTGCATGAAAGGTCATTTCGAAGAAGATGAGAAACATAGAAAAATACGAATATTCTTATCACGGTAACTCACCCGATCTAATGTATGATAATTTAATACCCACAAAAATAGCTTCGAAGGTGAAATGGTAAAGGGGTCATATTTTTTTTTTTTTTAAATATGCCTACCCTGAAGGTCCAATAATTAAACTCGAAAATGTACGTAAACCAGTGATGTCTTTCTGATTATTTTTAATTTCTACGCACTCGTCGGACAGGTGTGATTTAGCATACAACTATCTTGTTCTACGGTGATACCGTACGAAATTCTTATCTGCTGTTGAACGCTACAGTGAAAACGGTCTTAGATAAATTTAAGTACATTGGCCAACTGTTTGCATAGCTATGGTATCAAATTTAGATCGAATAAGTTGTGTATTTCACTTCCATTTCCCAAACTCGGGCAAAGAGGAGAACCTTTTTCTTGAAGTTCTTTAAAGGGGATTGGATTATGTAACTGAATCCCGAGCTGACTTCTGTCATCGGACTAGGACCCATTGAAAATGAAAGTTATACCAATATCAAATCGTATTCTACGGGGTTAATGAAAATCATGTTTTGCAGTCCAAAATGGGAGTGCAGTTTTATCACTCAACGGACAAATTTTCCGGTTCTATTCTAGATGCAGAAGAACCTATGGAACGCTAAACATAGCAAGGATTATTTCATCACGTGCACCGTCTTTCCGTCGATCTTAGTTGTAGGCTAAATGCCAAAAAACACTTTTTTTTACCAACAGGCACGACATCGATGAACTGATTTGTACTTTCACGTCAGAAAGTTGATCTATGGTGACCGCACCACATGCATGTTGACTTTTCTGCTACACGTGAAAAGGTCAAACATTACTTGCTTCACCACATACGAAAGCTAATGTTATCCGAACTTTCCGATCTTTTCCGATCTTGCCACACGCTAGAACTTCGACCAACGAGCCACGTCTTTGAAGGCAGAGTGTCTCTTTCGCAAGCCTACTAATTACAATTGTGTAAATTTACTGGTAGAAGAAAATACCAACGTAGAACCTTTACCAAATATATGACCTAGAAGCTTATTTAGTGGAATTAAAGTGACCGTTATCGACTTTGATTTTAATTATTGTCTTGTAGAGACAAACATTTTGCACATAACACGCACTAAGCTGACAGTTGGTTTTGGGGTCATTTTTCAAATTTTAGGCAATTACTGATCTTCAGATTTCACAGACATGTCCGTCATAAATAGCCAAAGGGCAAGAGTGATTTTTTATGTATTGCAAGAGGGGAGCAAATGAGATTCCCTGTCTTTAAAAATTTAGTGAACGAGAAAAAACTTTTAACATCAGCTTCACACACGCTTCACATCCTTATAACGTATAATAACGGTCACATGGTGTGTAAGGAACTCGTCGTTTTAGGCAACGTGTTAGCTGTTACCGTGCAATTAACTACAAGTGCAACCTGCCGGTATCACTGGAAATGATTATACATCCGTAATGATCAAATCTGTTAACTCACAATATTGCTTATTATGTTGAAATTTGTACAATTTTAATGTATAACTTCCGTCCCATGACCTCGGATATGTGTTAATTTTACAAGTCACCGTTGTTGTGAGGAAGAAAATGATCACGTCACACGCATTAAACATGGATGTTAAAATCAGTTTTCCCGCATTTGTAATTAATTTCAATGTGATATATCATTGATTTATTTCCATTCCGAAATACACGAATTTGTTGCCCTATAACTGGTACATACGGAAACTAAATCATACAGGAATGTATTTATAGATTTTATATATCTACTCCAATTGTGTTTATTCCTAATTGTCAATTACATTCAGTTTATATTGCCAGTTAATCAATTGATTAATCTATCACTCCAATCCATCCATCCATCCATCCATCAATCAACCAACCCATCAATCAATCAATCAATCAATCAATCAATCAATCAATCAATCAATCAATCAATCAATCAATCAATCAATCAATCAATCAATCAATCAATCAATTGAAACTTTTGTATTAGCGATAAATAAATATTGCATATCATTAATGCAGGTGTTTCTTTTCATACAGCCCTCTAAACAATCCTTATACAGTATTATAGTTGCAACTTAATACGACAACATTAAAGCTAATGTAATCCACACATTATGATTACATTTTATATCGAAAGAAAGAAAACAAGAGCAAAAAGAAAGAAATTCAAAGACAAATAATGTTTGTGTGTTGAAGTAAAGTAAAAAAAAGTAATGAAAAATAAAACCTAGTAATTGTTTAAGTATGCAGTATGACGGAGTAGGGCAAAGAGTGATATCACATGGGTTTCAAACCGTCCGTTCGCCCTCTCACTTTGCCACTGCAGATGAGCCCATTAACTCCAGTATACTTTGATGTCATTATCTAAATACCCAGCATGGTTACGAGTGATACGGGCACGAACACCTTACACCTGCGGGAAATATCAGTGAACCGTTTGGGTGAATCAGATTAAAAAGGTGATGTTGTCGTTTAGTAGATGGAGCGCCGTCTCCCATGTCATGTAAGAAATATGAATGAAATAATATTTTAGTAATATATTAGTCCAAAATTTTTCTCTCTATGGCACTGTTTGTGTCACGAAATAAGTTCAACAAAGTTTAAAGTGGGATTACACATGCAGTTGAAAAATATTATATGGTAATTAATGAATTGATGCTTAATGACAACAATTTAACCATTTTCAGCAAGATGCTATACGGGCCTCTTAAAAACAGATAAAGTTTCATTTAATATACCCCGAGATTAAGATATGTTTATTTGAATGAACGGTTTCCAGGAAGAGGTGAATTTGATGGAGTGTTATTTTCTGAAATGGGTGGATCAGATTTACTATTAAAAGGGAAGGGATAGAGGGCTTGTTCATACACTGCAAACACTGAAATCTTATATTTAACACCCGTGGTGTTACCAATAGAGATAACAGGTGTGGTGCTGAATTTCAACACTCTGGCTATCATTTAAACACCAAAAGAGTTTCTTCAATACTGGGAGTATTACATTTAACACCAAAAGTGTATAGAATTCAATACCGCATCTGGTATCTATATGGAGCAACACCATGGGTGTTAAATTGAACATCCTGGTTTTTTTGGCAGTATACGAAATATTATGATGCAATCATGAATTCATGTATTAATCTATGGTGAAGAAACTGAAATCAACGTGATTAATGCTGCTGCTGTATGAGATGGACTGTAGGGCATTGACCAAATAACGCTCTAGAAAAAAAGTTCCGTAGTCTCCAGATCGGTATTGAAAAATAGCATTACAAAATTATTAAGATGAAGTTGCTGATGAGGAAAAGCCTTTGTTCTCCAATTTTTACATGCGCATTGATGAGATAGTCGACTAATTAGTAGGCAAATTCCTCAGTCCCATTTGTAGAAGAAGGAATCACCGTCAATAGCGATTTCACAGACACGAACATAACTCGCTAGATTGCTCTTTACAGCTGCTATTAATATTTATGAATGCATGTGGCCATATGTTAATGCACATTGGAATGCACTGGAGAAGGTATTCTTTTGAATGAACCTAACGAAAGCCATTCACGTATAGTTCTCCATTATTTATAGAATGGCTGCGCTCAAATGCCTCACCAAAGGTCCTAATCAGTTTTCAAACATCTTCGGTTTCATAAAAGCATTGTGACTGCATAGGTTGTCAAGCACTCCCAAGTTTGTGAACGAGGATATGACAGAGTGACATTCCAGCCACGTAATTTACTGTTGCACACGGTGAAAGTCCCCAGTAGTTTGTACACTGCTAAAATGTGTTTGGTCACGACTTTATAAATAGCAGTCATAATTAATTGATTTTCACAAAAACGCGCACATGGTATTTGGAGAACAAACCCTATTTATAAATCATCATTAGGGATTTGTAAAATACCACTTATAGGACTACGGAAAGTCACTATAAATGGCCTTGCCATACAGTCCAAGAGCCCTCATTAAAAAATCAGACACTGTAGAGATGAAAATATTCAAGGATAATTGTTCTATTATAGAACGTTGATTTCAATAATGAAAATATGTATTTATTAACACCATTTACAATCTATCTCTCCTTGGCTGTAACCTCTATGCATAGGCTTAATCAAGTGTTCTGCGCTCCACTTTGTGTCATTCTAAAGCACGTGACCAATGACGTAGTCACACATAAAGAAGTACCAAACACGCCAATGACCGCGCACAAACCGTTTATATGATTTTCATATTTGCCAACGCGATAAGCAGACGTATTTGATTTGATAATTGCGCTGGCGGAAATAATTCTTACTCGAAAATGCGAGACATATGTAAACATAACTTTATCTCCCGTACATGTCATATACAAGGGAGGAGCGTGTCTAAGTACTTTGCCTACAAATTAGGATTCCTTTTCACCGTGCAGAATTCTAGTAAGATGAAATGTAGTTTGCTAAGAATCATGTTTTTTTTTCACCATTATTACAAATTGCGTATGTAGGCAAAGTTGGGACGAAGCTTACGAAATCTTTTTACTTAGTGTCATAAATTAGTTATCACCTATTCCGTTAACTTTCAGTTTAATCAACAGCAAAATAGGGCAAGTGTAAATGAATAAGAAAAAAGGAAATAAGTAGATAAAAAATAAATAAATAATAAATAAATAAATAAATTAATTAAATGAATAAAAAGATAAATGAATAAATAAATAAACAAACAAATAAATAAATAAATAAATAAATGAATAGATAAATAATCAAATAAATATATAAATAAATAAATAATCAAATAAATATATAAATAAATAAATGAATAATCAAATAAATATATAAATAAATAAACGAAGTGATCAACTGATGCAAACTTGGCTTCTTCGGCAGTGGTAACTTATGTTTCATGGTTAAAGAAAATATATAAAGAAATGAAAATTTTAACAAGTCATCAAATCTAGAAAATGGAAGTTAACTGAAAAGTAAAAGATACAGGGAGAAAAAGGGAGAATCGCCGACTTAATAAAGTCACCCTCGGCACGTAGGACAAACGGATTAACTTCGCTACGCTATGCCACCTGGGATTGGAGTAGGCGTTTGCGTAAAATGTTATTCGTTAACTACACCTGGACGGCATTTTGGAGAACAAACATGCGGGGATTTCGCCTCTCTGGAAATCTGTCGACAGAACACTCTTTTTCGCTATTTTTTCTTGATATTTTTTTGCTGAACACAAAGATTGTGATCTATATTCTCGGCTGAGTTTATCGTAAATGATTGCATGAATTTGTAAGGGTGTTCTCATCTGAGGTATGTCCGGCTAACGGATGTTGTCTTTGAGAATCCCCAGGTGATATACATGGATCAAAATAGCAAGAACACCGATGGTGATTGGAACATGGCGATCCTAAGGACTGAACCACAGGCGTTTGTCACCCCCTTAGTACAGGTGTTCTAAGTATTGGGTCTTGATAAACCGTGTTGTCGTGTACTGTTTCATATAAAGCTTGATGATAGAAAAATAATAACTTGAAAAGTGATGAATGGTAACACATTCGTAAGGTGTGGTATTGCAAAATATCCTTTTTATTTTAAATCGAAAACTTGATTTAATGACACAATGATAATAAGTTACATCATGTCTTTAGCATAAACAATCAAGAAATCAATCAATTATTCAAATGAATGTTTTAAAGGCCCAGTGTCAAGGGTATTTCAATCACAAATTGGATGTAAACTATTGTCTTATATTGACAGTATACATATCTGTATAGAGGTAGTTGATCGTTCTCTGCCTTTTACAAATGAGAGATGGGTTCAATTGTCGCTTCGGGTATTTTCGTCCTTCAGCAAAGGCGATTTATCCATATTGCTGCTCCGCACCTACGAGTGTAATGGGGACCTATAGTGGAAACTGGTGTGATAATAATAATTGCATGGCCTACGGAGAGCAGTGTTTGTCACTTAAGATGCTTCCTTATCATTCATCGATGAATTTGCATTGTTGTGTTGCATCAATATATTGTCTAGACTGCAAAGAGAAAACAAAATGCAGTATTTTGCCTCACACTCGATTTTTTTTTATGTTGCAGTATGGGAAGTGTTGGTGCTGTAATTTTTATTGTATGAGGTAAAAGAGAGCGGTATTCAAATTTGACCAAAGAGTCAACCTTTAAACATGAAATCATAATATATAAAATGACCACTGCTGCTCTTATTTTCGGGTATTTTAATGGAGAGGCGTATACCACATGGCAACAACCAAACAACAAATATTACGTTACATACAATCTGTCATAGCAGGCCAATTATCAGTATAACATTAAACTATAACCCAAGGGGTTTATGAGACATCCGGCAGAAAAAAAAGTGTTTCATGTATCGTATGGTTTGTACTAGTCCCATCACTCCACACGTGAAAAATATATTTATCAATGTAACAAGACATGCATTTTTGACCGAAATTGTACAAACACGAAAAGTATTGATCTAAATAAATCAAAATGATGCATCTATTCTTTTGCTCGGAAACCGATATGTTCAGTAACTTGACACTCTAACAGTTTGCAGGACTTTCATTTTTGTTTCACGTCGTTCAACAATGTATCTATTCAGTTTAATGTAAGCATGTAAGTGAACAAAACATTACTTATTTTCTCTTAATACGGCTCATTTAAATTGACGATTGATAGTTAAAGCTTGGTTGATGTAGTTTTGCAATGCATTTGTATCTTGAAATATATCTTCTCGGACATAATGTTGCAGGCTTACAACTGTCAACACCCATCAGTGCCTTGTTAATTTAAGTGTAAGGACCTAACCATAAAAGTTGCAGACTAAAGTGATTTGTCAAAATTACAAGTGAATATTATTGGAAATTGCTACATTGACAAAAAAAGACCATGAAAAGGATATGTTAACCAAATTAATTATATATACCTACTCATTCCGACACGCGCCCATCCCACCAAAACTGCCACAACCCACACATCAATCGCCCAATTCTTTATCCAACTATCCTAGCCACTAACCAAAACAATACCCCCACCCGCTAACCAACCCGATAATCCACCGACCCACTAACAAACACTTCAAATTATTATTATAATCCTACAACTTATACTCCATTAAATAAACAAACCAAACAACTGAAATAGATTAATAAGCAAACGAATATCAAATACCAACGCAATGCACACAATCAAAAATTCCAAACAAACGGCACGAAACTTTGAAAGAAGAAAAAGAAAAATTGGAAGTCAACACAAACATGATTGGTATACGGCTGTATAAATTTTTTATACAACGCTATTAACTATATGAATTGATCAGGTATTTTTAAAGTTTTAAACAGCAATTTTCAATTTTTAATATTATTGTAAAAAAACCCCTGAACATTGCCATTTCAATTTTTAAACGCTTGTTTAAACTTTCAAACAGTTCCTAATTTCTTCATATATTAAACAGCGTTGTATAAAATTTTAAACAACCGTTTTTACTGTGTACATCAAAGGTCAAGTATCTGTTTTAAAACACACTTCCTGGGAATATTCTTGATACCTATATTGATATCGATTTGCGGTTAGCACAATAGCGTGGAAACACCTGTTGCACAGATGAAAGAAATTGTTTCTAGTATGGATGTATTTATTATGATATTTGAGCAAGCAAACATGCTTCCTAATTGAAATGTATGGACAAAGTATCAAATGTTCAGGATTCAAACACAATGTTCCGATCGAAACATACGTAAAGAAAAAAAAACTCTACAAAAGGGACACTTATAGGAAAAAATACTGTGAATTAGTCTTACTTGAAAATTTGTGCAAAACGTTTAAATCATTGATTCTCAGTAATTGACGTCTACATTGATTTATCACTTGATTTGTAGTTCAATACGTAAAAATATAGATATACGATCTGCAGTACTTAAAAATTGATCTTTTTTACTTTTAATATTTCAAAACATGTTTTAAGTTATAACAATGATATATCAAGAATTGATAAATAAGCACTAGGTCGATGTGCGTGCATTGTAACAAGACTAGGTGAATTTGTGAAATTCGAAAAATGGCATGGATTTAAAGGTGGTGACATGTAGGAATATTGGTGGGGTCAAGGGTCGCGAGGAACTCCTAGGCCATACGTAATATCATCTGCGACTATTTTATTTCGTCAGAAGCCTTTAGCCGTTGAAGACGGTTTTATCTTGACATAACACGTTTTTTATCAGAGATCCAGGCCTGAGAAAGATATCTCGTTCTTAGTCTTAAACTGGTTAAGAGTACTTACTAAAGCCTTGAAACACGATGGAAGGGAATCTATAATTGAATATACGATTTAGACAAAGATTTGCCCTATAGATTGAATACCAGATAGACCAATGTATGATAAACTAGGATTAGCCCGACAGTACACACGTCCGATAGACTGAACGATTAGTTCAGAATGGGTTAACAAAAGCAGACAAAATTTCAATAGATTTTTACATGTTTACTTCTGTTACAGATTCATTTACGGTGATTTCTTTGATAAAATTTCAATGCCAAGTGAAGGCATATTTTTCAAAATATAATATACACATGACAGAATCATGCCAATAAGATATGTTTAATGTTAAATGTTAGAAATGCAACCAATCCTATAGATGAGGCTTCTCTTCCGCAACCTGAAACAAATTCTTGCAGCAATTGTAAAACGTCCCGCACATGTCACTGCATGTGGCAGAGAGACCGTTCGTGATCAGATCGTTTGAAGATCAGCAGATCTGACAAATGTGAGACTCTCGATTCCGTTCTGTCGACACGTTTTTAGACTACTATCGCACAGTCCTCACGTTTTTAGACTTTACTATCGCACGGTCCTCACGCATCTCAGCTCT
>JZLH01S0115290.1:35339-45820 GCA_001188425.1 Eucidaris tribuloides | reverse complement strand
GTGTGTGTGTGTGTGTGTGTGTGTGTGTGTGTGTGTGTGTGTGTGTGTGTGTGTGTGTGTGTGTGTGTATGTGTGTGTGTGTGTGTGTGAGTTGTGTTACATATACCTATACACCTATAATATTTTTAAAAGCATACGCTTTGTAAGGCTTCATCATTGAAAAATACAAATTTGGCGGTCTTCGACATATTTGCTATAGGAAACAATGCACGCATACATGCTTCGCTGAGAAATTCAAAATAACAATGTGTCATTTGACACATTTTTTTCGGTAGGTTTGCTGTTGTTTTCTAATGTCTTGTCTGACAATAAGTGTGTTTTTTTATTGTTGTTGAAAAATTGATGACAAAAATTTAAACCCCCTGCATTTTGGTTATCTATTGTTCAATTCAATTATCCAAAACAAAGAGACGACACACATTGAAAATAAGAAACAACCAAACAAACAAACAAACAAACAAACAACTGATTGAAACACAACAAACTTAATATTTGTTTTAATAATTATAAGAAGGCATTTCGAAGCAGCTGATGCATAATCACAATGCATAGATAGATATTTACATACATGATAATTATTATCATCATAATTATAGAGATGGCTTTTTGTTAGTATACACTATTTTCTGAGAACATACAGTCAAAAATATGAAAAACATCCAAATGTAAAGCGGCCGTGACTATTTGCCGTTATAAGCTGATAAGAAATGCCTGCATATTCGCATGCCGGTGCCAAACTTTTTTGCATGAATGATACACACACTCAATATCCATGTTACGGAACAGCGAATGTTGTAGCAAGGCATGAAGCATGAGCATATAATTTAATGCCACCACACAATTTACAAAAGGAAACCCATTTTTATCAAATCCAAATATTGCAAATAATATAAAACAACAATAATTCAAATCTTTCAGCTGTAATGCAGATGTATATGGCGATAAAGAACTTCCAAGAATGTAGCTACTAATATAATAGCTACTTATAAAATGAGCCCAAAATACATTGTGTTGTATAAAACAAGATTGGTATACGGTTCCAAAATGTTCAGCAACATAAAAAAAATGATCAGTCGCCCCCACGTGAAATCTGAGACTGCGGTGGCGTAAAGAATAGAGACAATTCTGTAAATTTGATACCCGGCATGTAAAATAAACGGGTACCAACGTATGCCGTTTTCGATGAATACACCAGCCTTCGATGCGCGAAAAGGTAAAATTTTGGTAATATTACACCCTAGTAATCAGCCCATTAAATTGTCGCCGAAATGATGTGGATCTCATTATCCAACTATCTTTTCACTGGAGTATTCTCTACAGAAATACACTAAAAATGGTTAATTGAGGAAGGAGAGTTTAGCGAAATTTTGAATGACTATCAGTGACTTTCGTTTTTGATGACTGCAATAGTAGTCATATTTTCCACTTAAAGAAATCCGTTGTTTGTACTAGTAATCTTCAGACACTCGATCAACATGGAATTTTTACATTTTGATAATGCCAATAAAATAAATGTCTCTTAATAATATCAATGCCGTAATTGAGGTGGAATGTTGGTACCCTTTTAATGAATTGAACACAAATAATACGTAATAAGCATATCTGTATTGACAACAAGTTGTTTTCTGGGGTTGCAAACTAGCAATGCCTCCACAGACTTTATCAAACAATGATGCCTCTCATAAAAGCTCACTCTTTACAGAAGTTGAAATTTCACTGTTACAGGAATGAATTTCACTGTTTCAGACGTGACTACAGGGTCAACTTGTAGTTAACTCTATACAGAGTGACGTTTACTAGAATTTCATACAAAATATGGTATAGGGATAAGTATTATGTAGTTTGAGAATTAGAAGACGTTAATCCTAAAGTCTTGAGAAGAAAATGTGCGCCATTGCGATAGAGTCTGTATAATGTTAACGACCTGGATCTTCTCAAAAAGATTAGAGTTAAAATCCTCCCAATTCTCAACCGATTATCCAGTTTTCAGATCAATTAAAAAGGTAAAAACAGTAGGCCTATACCTTACGTTTTGATTTAAGAACCGTTAAATGCAGTTGAGTATAAAATACAATGAGGTAGGATCGACATACCCGGTAATACATCTTGTCTGTGTACAAATAGAGCAAAAATAACCTTTCCCTGCTTTCACGTTAAAAAAAAACTATGAATATATATCTAATCTGTAATATTATTTCAACCTGAACATTTTTCATCTAAGTGAGGTATAACACGTTAGAAAATATACAAAGATCAGATTATGCGTATACTCAGCGGCAAATCTAAGATAGTTTTACGATGAGAGGGGGCAATATCAAATGATTATATAGCGCTACACTGTACACTCTAAAAACTGAAATGCTATCTCCACATTTAAAAGGGACGAGGAGCGTTCACACTTTCTCAATGTTGTATTTAACCTTAAACCAGTTGGATCTGACTCTATAAATGTGGAATCCAGCCGGAAGAAAGGTCGGATGTCTTGTAAAGTGTGGTCACTCCTCGGCTCTTTTTAATGTTGAAATAACATTTCCGTTTTTAGGGTGTACCGTTGCTTGTCCCCCTTCTGCTTTTGTACTTGACCAGTTTTCCTTCCCTGGTTTTGGGGGCGGGGGTACCGCCTTATTCCATCCCCGAATCCACCAATGTACAAATTCTTTTTTACACATGCATGATTTTAGTTACAGCATGAATGTTGAATGTCTTATCCCGCTGTACATAATGAACATAATGATTGTTCTGTTGTAAGCTGCAAGGCTGGGAAAGTACAGTTTCTCACAATACGAGAGTCACTAGCAAGACCTTTTGCACCCTACGCGCTTTATTTTCTGGCCGCTTGATTGCCAATCACTGTTATTCTTCAAGAACAAAACAGAACTTTGTTTTCAGGATTAAGCTTAAGAGTTGTTAAATACAATTTTGAAAAATAGCAATTTACTGGCATACACACATGCCAGTAAAATAACACGGATCCCTACACAACGTCGTAATACAGTCACACGAATTCATCACACGGTGATAAAATTTGGCAGTTAGCCTTGGACTGACCATCTTGTCGGACTAGTTCACATTACTAGAACATGTCAGAACACGTAATAAAGGTCGAAATTGGATCAAGGACTTAGGCCTACGTCTATGGTTGGTTTCAACATGGACCTACAAAACACGTTATAAAACTTTCCCTGTTAGGTCTAGAAATACAATATTAATAGGGGGTCTACCATGTCAGAACACGTATAAAGATTGAATTTGGAGTTTGCGTTTACGTTTTGTTTCAAGTAAGAAATTCATAAAACTTTCCCTTAGGTCTGAAAACACAGTACCAATACCATATCAGAACACGTAAGATCGAATTTGGGTCATGGGATTTTTGGTTTTAAATACTGCATAAAACTTCCCTTTTAGGTCTGAAAGTACAATACCACTACCATGTCAGAACAAAGTCGAATTTGGATCATGCGTTTATGGTTGTTTTAAGCACGTCATAAAACCCTCCCTTTGTCTAAAAACACAATACCAATGGTGTATGCTGGAAATTATTTTGTTTCTACCTGGACCAAGGCCCAAGCAATCCCTAAGCAGTCTTATACTTCAAATCGTAGAACAGATTCAAATGCCCTACAAAATCTTCATAGTTATAGTTAAAGACTCCGAGAGGCCGAGACTCTCCAAAAGGCACTAGTCCGATCTATTACAGTATGTAGTTCATATGCGGTAGAGACGCCGACCAGGCTTATGTTAGTCCTTCACGTGTAGAAGATCGACCATTTACACATCCACAAAGCAATTATTGAGGTATCAAAGTCCAAAGAAAAAATAATTACAATTAAAGAGGTCACGATGCTTCAACTGGTTCTGATTTTATCTGCCTCTGAATCGGTGGAGATGTGGGCCTGGGAGCACTCGTTGGCATGCGTCTGCTCGGGCTAGGCCCCGCCGCCACGCTCGCTGGTCCCGGTGGTGGTGGAATCACGCCTGGCATTCGAACATCGTGCATCCCATGCATAAGTGGTTGAAAATAACCGAAGACTTTCATTGTTCTGTAGAGGGGTACAAACTTGTAGGGTGCCAGTGGCATCAGTGGTTGAGGTGGTGTCGAGTGTAAGGTCGATGGTGGCGGGTGTATTGTTGGTGGTACACCGTGTACCGTCGGTGGAGCTGTACGTGTTGCTGTTGTGGTTGATGGTGCCGTATGACCCGTCGACGTTGCGGAATGAGTTGTTGAGGGTGCTTTGTGTACTGCCGACGTATGCGCTGAGGGTACCGCGTGCGCCGTGGATTGTACGCTGTGTACTGTGGGTGGTATCGTGGGAATTGTGGGAATTGTTGGTGGTGCCGCACACATTGCTGAGGGCGCCATAGGTAGGTGAGAGGCATACATCTGTGGTACCATGTGCAGTTGTGTGGCTGAGGGTATTGAAGATAAAGGGTGGTGCGGTAGGTGCAGGGGCACGGGCATTGCACCAGTGGATAACGTCGTCCGAACCCTACGTCGACATGCACTCATGTATCGCCGAACCCTACCTCGGAAATCATCGTACAAGATCGTTCCCTTTTCGGGGATTCGCCGGAGGAATCCGTCTCGCGTCATGAGGCACAATGCTCGTCCATTCATTCGGAAGTCGCTGGGATCCACTTTAATGCCGTGTCTCGATGCAACGAAATCAAGCCAGTACAGAACTTGCTGAGCTGTCCATTTACGAGGATCTGCGAGAGAAACACAACAGAAAAGAGATGGAACAATAAGTTTACAGTGTTTGTAGGAAACTAATCAAAACAATTTCAGTTGGGACGAGCGATCGAAGAGGTAAAATGGTACTATACAGGCCAACTACTTGTGACTTAATGCTGCTGTTGTTGCTGCTGCTGCTACTACTACTACTACTACTACATGTACTACACCTAAATTACGACGGTAGCGACAACAAAAATTGTCATTATTCACCATTAACAATACCACCGTCAGCAGGGTCAATATCGTAATTTCCTCAAAGTCATTATCGTCGTCATCTTCATCATTTTAATCATCATCTTTATTGTCATCACCATGATCATAAACTGATCATCATCATCATCTTTAGCATCATAATCTTAATCACTACGCAAACTTGTTCTCCCGAATCCCCAAACGAGTTGTATCACCATTCTACTAGTAGATAACGATCATGTCTGGGATAAATTCAATTAATTATAACAGGGTCGATAACGTTTGTGATAACGTTCCTATCCTTGAGTTTCTACAATCAAAACGAATTACACGCAAAACAACCAGGCCCCATTCAGAACTACCGAACAGACAGACAACACCTGAAGCAGAAATGCATTTGTTATTAGTCAGCTCTTTGCAATAAAACCATTTTTCTGAAGCATAATACATTTTTCTTTGCTATTCTGTCTACCTTAAACCTCGTTGACCCCAACCAATCATCAGCATTGGCCGTGAGGGAATTTTGATACAGTAGTTGACAACCGCATCCGGGTACGCAACCCGCATGGACCGTATGTTGAGACGTACCAAGCCTTCTTTTTCCTCCTAAAATGTTTGTGTTTGTATATTTGATTTTTTTTTCTAACCGGACGTAAAACAACTATACCTAATACCTGTCGATAAATATAAAATAGATCCGGGGTGTGTTATCTATAAAAGTGCCTATTTAGATCGCTCGGTATCTTGCAAAGTTTGTTCAGTGTTTTCAAACCACAAAACCAAGCCGCGCCTGAATAGACAGGGAAGGGGAGGGGGGTGCAGCGGTGGGGTACATCTCCACACGTTTCAGCCGAATAACCTTGACGCACTTTTGTTCCGAATCACCAATGCAATCAAAACAGGCATTTTCCTTTCCAAAATTTTGAGTTTGTTTCTTATTTTACAGGAGTGAATACAAAGCATAAAAACAATCATCCCCCCCCTCTCTCTCCCGACACAATTGCCCAATCCGTGACTGCCACAACTAAACCCAACCCATGGAACATCGTTTTTAATTCACTCACAAACTTTGCTCCAACACAAATTTAACCCGCTCTTCCGCGTTATCTGGATTTTCGAGCCAATCTGTCAAAATTGGAGTTACTCCAAGTAGAATCAAGCGGTTCTGACTTGTGTCGTACATGCCACAGTTTTTTACCGCCGCACTGCAAAAAACATGATGTTAACATAGGGCGTTGTCCCAACCATGGACCTGCCCCAACTAACCATCAATTGGTCCAGCAGCTGAAACTTAACACAACACCCAAGTGATAATTTAAGGCTAAAACCCGAAACAATTATACTTGTAAAGCCAAAAATAACCACCAACTTGAACACGAATTAACGTCATAATGGTAGCTATTTTAGGCAACAAACGTGGGTGCCATATTTTACCCTCCAATATTTCTGACAAAATTCTCAGTGTGATATTCAATGCGTTTTCTTCGATGATTCGGGACGCCTTGCTGCCTTCAGACTTCATTTGGTGTCAATTTTAACCCTCTTGGCGTCAAAAAGGTAATACTTTCGATGTACCATATAATTCTTTCTGTGTTCAATGAACTCCTAAGTTGTTATCTCTATTATAATAGGCAACACCCAAGTTTAGTTTTGGGGATTTTTTGTTATGTGCTGAAAGTTTTATTGCCCCAAAGTCATAACGCTGCAAATAATATAGACTTCTGAATGTCTTAGTTCTTTTTAAAATTAATTAATAAAAAAATCTCGGGGGGACCCCCAAAATTTTACATTATAGCATCTAAAGGGTTAAAAGGGCTTAAGGTTACACTGTGTTATACCTCATCTGAAAGAGCAGATCAGTTCTTTCAGATGAGGTTAACTCATATAACCTTTTTTTGTCTTTGGTTTTTTTTTATTATTAATGAAAAAATGTCGGGGGGCGGGGGGGGACCCGACATTTTTGACTAGTATTTACATGTTATAAGCATCCAAGAGGGTTAAAAGAAGTGTGTATATGATTATACCTCATCTGAACGAGCTGCGCGTCTGCCTCTTTCAGATGAGGTATAACACATGTAACCTTAAAGCCTTTTTTAACCCTTTAGGATCTATAAGTGTAAAATTTTGGGGGGTCCCGCCCGCAGATTTTTCACAAATCAATTTGTGTTCTCTCAGGCAAACACAATCAGACAAATCCTTCTCAGCCTGAATACACACCTCTACCAATTGGTATATATTGGTATATGTTGGAAATTATTTTATGTTGTTGACGCCAAATTTACCTTCTCGAACATGACGCGCATTACCCTTTAACGTGATACTAGTGTGTTATGTTTTTTTTTTCGGTGTTTAAATGATACATCAGAGTGTTTTCTCAAATTGGATATGGAATAACCAATAGCGACAACCATAATGTATCTTGGCTCTATTACGATAACGCTTATGATAATTCATTTGACTTTGGACCTACTTTACGTGATCCTTTCGACCCAATATAACATTTGAAGGTCTGTTTCGTAGAATTATTACAATAGGCTTATTAGTCTTGCAAAAGTTATATCCAGCCCAGCAGAAACTTGCAGATAAGTTTTAAATTTGACCTCGATTGACACTTGAACCTACATTACTGAACCTTTACCTCAAATATACGTTGAGGTCCCTGTCAATACATCTATCCAAGCTTGGTTCAAATAACGTGGGAAATGGTTGTCATAAGTTTTATTCATGTTTCATAAGCGTTGGGACGGACGACGTGACGATCAGGACTGCCGCTCATATTAGGTCTCACTCCACCTTCGGAAGGCCCTTGGAAAAAAAACTTGATATCATTTTCCACTTCCTTTTTCGTCACCTCATTTCCATTCTCTTTTATCATTTTCCTCTATCAGATTTTTACCACTTTTGCTTTATCAAAAATCTGCTAAATGGAAGTGTACTCCAATGAGTGACATTACCTTATGATGTCTTCGAATTAATGCAACTAAACGTGGAGAAAAAAATACTCGTTTAAAATATCATATCATTGCAAATTCTGTCCACTTTTTTAATGCATTGGTTTTGATTCCTTCTAAATTTTAGCGGAAGGTTTGATCTGTCAACCCGGCTTACTTCGCATTAAACGTCTGGCAAAGTTCGATGGACTGACCCACGCCTTTGACGGAACAGCTGAATTCGCTACTCGAAATATCAACCTATATTTGAAATGATGCCGGTTGAATGTTTTACTTGCGGCTTGAAGAGAAATCGGAAAAGTTTTGACATTATGAAACGAAATGATTAATGTAAAGAGCCTAATTGTTCACTTGTACAATCCGACCTATGGATTTCAAAACATTTTTAGGATCGTAAAAGCGTCCAAAAGTACTTTATTTTATTCTCCTCTCTTTTCTTACCAGTAGATAGCTCGTCGACCAATCCCCATATATAGTATTTACAGATGCAAGGTAAAACACAGGAATAAGTGATAACCGTTTATAATGCAAATGTAACCAACCTGCAACACCCCCCCCCCCCCCCCCCCCCCCCCCCCTACTGAGCAAGCAAAAAAGGGCGTAGCCGATACGCGGTATCCAAATAATGATCTTTTATGAAGCATGGGAAGTTGTTTAGTGGCCCTTTTCCGCAATTATGAAAATGTAAATATCGGTTAAGTTTCTGCTAAAATACGCCTTAAGATCGCGTGAATGATCGATGCCCGGCCGGACTCGCGAACGTTGGACTTTTAAATAGTTTATTTATTTTTGGAGGTGAATGAAAAAAATAATTAATAAGGGGGTCACGGAATGAGTCCATTCGTTGCTATTCAATTTATAGCTTAGACGGTATGGAACTAAAAAAAGTAAAAATTCTTCCGGTACACAACATCATTTTCATGGCCTGGATGTGTCCTATTCGCAGCGGTCCCATATCAGGACGACGATAGGTGATTCACGCAATATAAATGTTACTAAAGGTAATGACCATGATTAAGGGTGCGTCTTCAACTTTGGTGTGAAACTCATTATAGATCAAGCAAAATTGTGCAAGGATGAAAATTTTGAAGTCAAAGAGTTGCTCATTTCTAGTTACTCGTAAGTTAACTGCTATCAATTATTCCTTTGACAGATAAATATATTGTGTAGCCTCTCTATGGTTTCTAATTTCTATCGGCTGCTCGAGAGAAAACAAAAATGCTAGTTATGCTTCATGCTTGATTTGGCTTAAGTAAAACAAATTCTAAGATAAATCCTTTCAGCCGGGAAATACACTCCAGCTTTCAACCAGTTGGCGTTTCGAGCAGGCATTTTTTTTTTATTCTCCCCAATCATATCACTACTCCTTTAAGTTAAACATTCATTCAACTTTGCCTTAATCTGATATCTTCACATGTTGGTGAATTACACAGACAAAAAAAAATAATATATGATAACAACTTAACATTTTTGTGTAGTATTTGTTTCTAATATTCTGGCATCCAGGAATTACAAGTCGTTGAAAAAAGATCAAGCGGAAAAGGAAACGTGAATTGATTTGATTATTATCAACCTGTTGTGTTCTCCGCTAATATTTTGATTTATTTGTTTTTTTCTTGTTGTTTGGGTTATTTTTTTGGGGGGGTGGGAGCTGGCGGCTGAGAGAGCGTGCATCAGCCAATAATGTGTTATGTGTACAGGGTGTAAGTCGAAATTAGAATGTTAGATATAGATAAAACACAGACACACATACTTACATACATGCAAACATACATACATACATACATACATACATACAATACATACATACATACATACATGCATGCATACACCCGCAAACCCATGTAATTCCACGCACACATCATATAGGCATGGCAGACATAGCATATTACAATCACAAACACAGCCATGACACATAAAACCTCTCACACAATGCAAAATGACACAGGCAAACATACAGACATCCAACATTACGCAATCACAGTCACATTATGACACTCACATACGCACACAAACACACCCAAACCACACAACACACAACACACAAGATACCTGACACTAGACACACACACACACACAAACCACAACACAAAAACACACACTGTTGTCATGTTGTGCAACACACATGACACATTACAGACATACACACCACATAACAAACAAAACAAATAAATCAACCTACCAGCTGGGATTGGAGGCAATGTTGACGGCTGGAGAGCTGCTCTGATTGGAGCGTGTCTTTGGCGTTCGTGGGGACGCGAAAAAATGATTTCGTCGTTCCATTTTCTATCGCAACGAAAGTTCATCCACTTCTCCACCTACATGAATGGCAGAATAAAAACAAACAAAAAATTGTTTCTCAACTTAATTGTTCAAGTTTTCACTTGTATGCTTTGCATACTTTCGGCCAGCATATACACTTTAAATCTGTGTTTTTGGAGACAGTGTTTTCCGTTTTAAAAAAAAATGGTCTTTTTCGTTTCTGAAAACCTTGTCATTTTTTTCCATTTAAACTTGACCTTAAAATGGAAATTCCGTTTGTTGTAAATACAGACAAAATTGTACAGTAACAGCAAAACATGAATTTCTATCCGCTCTCTCTT
>JZLH01S0115290.1:21885-35314 GCA_001188425.1 Eucidaris tribuloides | reverse complement strand
AAATCAAGTATACTGTAACTGTTTTAAGTTTCTGTTGTGAAAATTTCGCGGCTTACTTTTTCCTCTATGTTGTACAAAATTATTATCAGAAGAAAATGCCTAAAATGCCTAGACGGTCATAATTGTTTTGTAGCTCTATGTGAGTTCAATTTATAACAGGGTTGTACTTTGATTCAATACTGACAAATTAATTTGTGTTTCTCCTCAAGTAAACACAATCAAGACAAATCCTTCCAGCCTGAATACACACTCTACCCAATGTATATATTGGTATATGTTTGAAATTATTTAGTTGTTGACGCAAATTTACCTTCTCGAAATGAACGGCATTACCCTTTAACGTGATACTAGTGGTGTTTATGTTTTTTTTTCGGTGTTTAAATGATACACAGAGTGTTTTCTCAAATTGGATGGATATGAAAACCAAAGCGACAACCATAATGTATCTTGCCCTATTACGATAACGTTTGACATCATTTGACCTTTGACCTACTTACGTGACCTTTGACCCCAATATAACATGAGGTCTGTTGTAGAATATCTACAATAGGCTATAGTTTGCAAAGTTATACCAAGCCCAGCAGAAACTTGCAGATAAGTTTTAAAATTTGACCTCATTTGACACTTGACCTACATACGTGACCTTTGACCTCAAATAACGTTGAGGTCCCTGTAAACATCTATCCAAGTTTGGTCAAAAACGGGGAAATGGTTGCAAAGTTATTCATGTTTCATAAGCGTTGCGGACGGACGACGGACGGAAGGACGCCGCCATATAGTCTCACTCCACCTCGGAGGCTTGAAAATAAAAACTGATACATTTTCCCTTCCTTTTTCGTCACCTCATTTCCATTCTCTTTTATCATTTTCCTCTATCAGATTTTACCACTTTTGTTTATCAAAAAATCTGCTAAATGGAAGTGTAACTCCACATGAGTGAATTACCTTATATGTCTTCGACATTAATGGCAACATAAACGTGAGAAAAAAATACTCTTTAAAATATCATATTCATTGCAAATCGTCCACTTTTAATGCATTGGTTTTGGATTTCCTTCTAAATTTTAGCGGAAGGTTTGATCTGTCAACCGGTACTTGCATAAACTCTGGCAAAGTTCGATGGACTGACGCCTTTGACGGAACAAGCTGAATTCGTACTCGAAATATCAATATATTTGAAATGATGCCGGTTGGAATGTTTTACTTGGCTTGAAGAGAAAATCCGGGAAAAGGTTTTGACATAATTGAAGGAAATGATTAAGTAAAGAGCCTAATTGTTACTTGTACATCCGACCTATCGGATTTTCAAAACATTTTAGGATCGTAAAAGCGTCCAAAAGTACATTATTTTATCTCCTCTCTTGTCTTTACAGTAGATAGCTCGTCGACCATCCGCCCATATATAGTATTTACAGATCAAGAACAACAGGAATAAGTATAACCGTTTATAATCAAATGTAACCTAACCTGCCAACATACTTGAGCAAGCAAAAAAGGGGTAGCCCCGAACGCGTATCCAAATAATGATCTTTTATGAAGCATGGGAAGTTTTTTAGTGCCCTTTTCCGCAATTATGAAATGTAATATCGGTAAGTTCTGTAAATACCGTTAAGATCGCGTGAATGATTCGATGCCCGGCCGGACTTCGGAACGTTGACTTTTGAAATAGTTATTATTTTTGGAGTGAAAAAAATAATAATAAGGGGTCACGGAATGAGTCCATCGTGCTATTCAATTTATAGCTTAGACGGTATGGAACTAAAAAAAGTAAAATCTTCCGGATACACCAACATCATTTCATGGCCTGGATGTGTCCTATTCCCAGGGTCCCATATCAGGACGACGATAAGGTGATCACGCAATATAAATGTTACTTAAAGGTTAATGACATGATTAAGGGTGGTCTTCAACTTTGGGTGAAACTATTATAGGATCAAGCAAATTGTGCAAGGATGAAAATTTTGAAGTCAAAAGTTGACTCATTCTATAGTACTCGTAAGTTAACTTGCATCAATATTCCTTGTGACAGATAAATATATTGTGTAGCTCTCTATGGTTTCTAATTCTATCGGGGCTCGAGAGAAACAAAATGCTAGTATGTTCATGCTTGATTTGGCTTAAGTAAACAAATTCAAGATAAATCCTTTCAGCCGGGAAATACACTCCAGCTTTCAACCAGTTTGGTTCGAGAGGCATTTTTTTTTATTTCTCCCAATCATATCACTACCCTTTAAGTTAACATTCATTCAACTTTGTACCTGATAATCTCACATGTTGGTGAATACACAGACAAAAAAAAATAATAATGATACAACTTAACATTTGTGTAGTATTGTTCTAAATATTCTGATCCAGAATTACAGTCGTTGAAAACAGATCAAGCGAAAAGGAAACTTGAATTTGATTTGATTATTATCACCTGTTGTGGTTCTCCGTAATTATTTGATTTGATTTGTTTTTCTTTTGTTTGGGTTATTTTTTTTTGGGGGGGGGGGAGCTGGGGCTGAAGAGGGTGCATACAGCAATAATGCTGTTATGTGTACAGGTGAAGTCGAAATTAGAATGTAGATATAGATAAACACAGACACACATACTTACATACATGCAAACATACATACATACATACATACATACATACATACATACATACATACATACATGCATGCATACACCCGCAAACCCATGTAATCACGCACACATCATATAGCATGCAGACATAGCATATACAATCACAAACACAGCCATGACACATAAAACCTCTCACACATGCAAAATGACACACAAACATACAGACATCCACATACGCACACACATACACATTATGACACTCACATACGCACACAAACACACACAAACACACACACACACACACACAGATACACTAGACACAGACACAAACACACACACAAACACACAAAAAACACACACTGTGTCATGTGTGCAACACACATGACACATTACAGACATACACACACAAACAAACAAACAAATAAACAAACCTACCAGCTGGGATTGGAGGCAAGTTGACGGCTGGAGAGCTGCTCTGATTGGAGGTGTCTTTGGGTTCGTGGGGACGCGAAAAATGATTTCGTCGTCCATTTCTATCGAACGGAAAGTTCATCCACTTCTCCACCTACATGAATGGCAGAATAAAAACAAACAAAATTGTTCGTCAAACTATAATTGCTCAAGTTTTCACTTGTATGTTTGCATACTATCGGCAGCATATACACTTTTAAATCTGTGTTTTTGGAGACAGTGGTTTTCCGTTTAAAAAAAATGGTCTTTTTCGTTTCTGAAAACCTGTCATTCCATTTCAACTTGACCTTAAAATGGAAATTCCGTTTTGTTATAGAAAATATACACAGCAAAAACATGAATTCCGTTTTGCAAAGGTGAATTCCAGGAATTTTCACATGAAAAGTAAACAACCGAAGCGGATTTTCCGTTTCGATTTACCGGTAAATAGAAAATCGCTGCCCCTATGTTTCAGATAGTAAACACGTTTCCAAAGACATTCTTGCTATCACTTTGTAAACATGTTTAGAGACTAAACGTTGTGTGTCAAATCACTTAACATTAGTGTCCCTTTTCTACACACTAAATGCCAATAATCTAAACATATGCGAGTAACTACAGTATTTGCGAAACACGTCTTTGCTATCACTTTCTAAACACACCTAGTACAGTGTACATGTACAGTCAGCAATGATTACGTAACTAGTCAATTCGACTAAATATTTCAAATTCATAGTAATTTGTTTTGTGTAATAACGGTTTGGCACGGTGACAGAGCAAAACTTACCAGAATAGCGCATAAAAATATTTGCAAATAAAAATAGATGATTGAAGTACGCCTACATTGTTTACAATCGTTTCCAGTTTAAAGAACTGTCACTCACGGCCCTACAGGTTATCAGTAATGATAGGCTGTGAAACATGTAAAATAACGGCCTGAAATATTTCTTTTTTTACCTGGAATGGATTGTTTCTGACCAATTTTACCATACCCAATGTCCCTCAAGCTCAGATTGTATTTCTAAGTATAACGGTTACTATATCACGAGAACTGTCGTTTTCCGAAGCAAAATCTGCTGCAATTGATTGCATTATCATACAATTTGTCACTTTATATATCGACCTGCTGACACTTTCGTCTTCACTCATCAGCATTCGCGTACACATATAGACTGTGACGTCACTTAGAAATATATAGTTCAGAAATATTATAGAAAACTCCCATTTGATCTTCATCATGATTCGGCTATAAACTTAGCGCCGAAGTGTGACATCACGATGGTTCAGAAATATATGGACGAACCAGGTACAGCATATTGCACCTGCTTGCACCGAGAAGTCATGATTCACGCATCGTCACTACATATTTTGAACCAAGTATAATTGTCGTTCACATATTTCCGAACCGGTGTAACGTCATCACTTCGAGTTATCTTTCGACATGTATGTATGGGCATCCCCATTTTCCATTTTAAACACATTTGAAAACATTTCCCCTGGGTACTTCCCCAGGGTGACATTTCCACAGCTTCCGTTTTTAACGGGATTTGGTTTTGAATGTAATATTCGGAAGTAAAGAAATAAAACCACATCAAGTTGGTACATGTACACTGTATTACAATATGTATGTCCATGCATCCAAAAGATAGAAAATAGAAATAATATGTACATGCATGAAAATCTAGATTACATATAGTATACAGAAATTATATCATGGTTGTGAATATTATTACTGTAAAAGTTGAAAGAATTTATATCAAAGGGATTGTTATTTTTTCTTGAATTTTCCAACTTTCTATCATACCGCTGTTTGCAACGGTTTACATTTGTCTATTTAACCCTTTAGGGGTGAAAATATTTAAAGAGCGATGTTTGGATTGAAATAATGATTTTGGAGTGTCCTCGGTCATCACTCCGCTATGACTCGAGGTTATCCCAAAAGGAGTGAAAAGAGTGATTTACATTGAATTTACTCTTTTTAACACTTTCAAAATTCATCCCTAATAGAATGAACTTGTTCTCTCCCTCTCTCTCTCTCTAAAAAAATGTAAGGTGTTTCTTTTAAGCTCTCTTGGGTTACAGGATAGTGTTTAAATCTGAGTGATCAATTCGCCATGTTTCCTGGTTGTGTTACAGAATTTTTGTCCACAGGACATTAATTCATATGTTGAAAATGACATTAATTTTACCCGTTCCTGTAAATAGGTTTCCAGTGGCAGCATATCTGTTGAAGGTGTTTGTTCTTCTCCATCTTCTGTGTTTATTTGTCCATTCAAAGATCATGCATGTAGGTCAGATATCAAAGTTTGACCATTTTTAGATTGAGCTTTCACAATGTTAAGCAATTGCCGTTGGTTACAGAAGGAAATATTTCAACTCTTTTGAAATTCAGCAACGTGTCTGTACAAATTTAGCACTTTGATTTTGACGTCGACAGGGCACTCACTTCACATGTACTTCCCCTTATTCCGCACCTTTCAACAACTCAATTATATGTATATTTGAAAAGTACAAACATAATACTGTATAGATTACTTAAATATTACACGGGATAGAGCTATACCTAAACATGATGACGTACGTTAGTATCGGCCCCCGGACCGACCCCATTATGCTCTTGTTAGTGTTGTTTTTGTGTTACTATTTATCATAATTTTGTGATAGAATGCCTCTCCATTGCATACAGAGAGAGAATAAAGTCAATTTGAAGTGCAATCACTGTGGATAATCCTCGTTTTGGCAACAACTCCTACCGGATCTAAGCTTGTCTGTTTGTGTTTTCCTGCCCCCGCAACTTTTCACCTTTATTTGGAAAACCAGTAGTCTATCTCACAGACCGTAACAATTATGACTACTATACAAGACGCACTGAACAAGATATTTCAACCACAAACAGACACATACACACACAAGACGCACTGAACAAGATATTTCAACCACAAACAGACACATACACACACACACACACACACACACACACACACACACACACACACACACACACACACACACACACACACACACACACACACACACACACACACACACACACACACACACACACACACACACACACACACACACACACACACACACACACACACACACACACACACACACACACACACACACCATGTTGGGTGCCAACACGCGAACTTTGTGAAAATGGCATTTCTGGACCATCCAGCACAAAGTCAAAGACCTAGTTGATCGATACATAAAGTAATTCGTGTCCATATTGCTCTGAAAGCATAGACCTAGCTGGTAAAAGGTAACAAGTGACAAACCATTCAAATTTGAGTATTGGTGTTTTTGAAACCTAAGCATGCTGTACCTTCATTCAAAATTTGGAGGAGAAATTAACATTCTATTGAAAGATATATACGTCAAAACGCTGTGAAATTTTACTGTGATGCCAATGTTTTGACAAACAAAAATGGCAAATTTATGAGAAATGACACTTTTATCACTTGCTTTCATTTTTCAGAATAGGCTCTAGTGACGTTTGTGTCAATTCCACATAGATCCCCAATGTGCCTGTTTCCGGAAAGTTGTTATCATTTCCTTTCTCTGCAGGATGTAGTATACACTTTAGGCCCACTATTACATCGTATAACTGCAGCCTCGTAAGTAGACTAAATCCAGGTCACGCAAGGTCACCATGCGTCATTACTTAGTGCGGGTGTAATTCCGGGAGATTTCTCGGAACTTGATTCAGCACATACAAAGACATACATGTACACGTTTTTTGGGGCGGGGGGGGGAGGGGTGTACATGTATCCACTAGACTATGAGACACCAAAGAGTATACGAATAAGGTCGACAAAGTCATAAAAAATGGTTTTTTTTTTTTATTTGCTCTCTCACGAGTCGCCTCGCTGCAATGCAATGCATGAATAGTCGTTGTCGCGTATAGAGTGTGGGGGGAAATACAATACAATGTGAAATGAACTGTGAATCATATAACGCGCTGACAAAAGCCATTTTGGCTATAAACATATTCGACCTGACAACTAAAAAAATTGAAGTTTTCAGCCATGTTAGATTCATCTCACACGATAGTTGCCTACTTCCTCTTCTTCCTTCCGCTTTTCTACTAAAGATTTCTGTTTTCGAATTGTAAACGTCGTGGTCAAAAAGAAAATTTACTAAAACGGAACGTACGAGGGTTGAAAGTGGGAAATAACAGACCTCAATTGACATGATTGAGACCGAAATTATTCTTTCACAGTCGAACGTTTCCCCTTTGTTAAAGGTAAATGGCAATATTTCAAGAAGTCCGGAATAGAAGACACAATCATTCCAGAAATGCTATAGGTTCCTGTCGTGAAAATTTCACGATCGTATAGTAGGGTTGAAAGTGTGAAATTACACTATAACAAAGAGAAAGAAAGAAACCTCGAAACTGAAATGATTCTTTGGTGTTAGAAGGTTTCCTCGTTGTTATAAAGAGAAATTCAAAAATTCCATGAGAAGTCCCAAGTATAGGACATAGGGCCTAATAATTAAAAAAAATCAAGTAATGTTTCTGCTGTGAAAATTTCATGGCAAAACACTTCTTCTTTATTATAAATCATCAAAAGATACTGTTGTGCAGATTTGTTGTGTAGGCCTATATGAGAAATAGACTATGGTGAAAATTCTTGCGTGGCTCAGTATATCATATTCCGTCATGGCCATAACCTGGGTCATAATTAAGTCAATGCCAGACCAGTACTTCAAGGAACCAAATTCATGCTAATTTCTTCCAGCCCGGTTGTGGTATTGTGAGTGAAAATAGTACTACTGGTACAAGTTTCAACTTATAGGCCTACTGTATAGTTCTAGAGGCACTTTAGGTTGTTCTCAAATCTCAATTCTACATTGTTTCCTTTTGTCAGAAAACCGATAGTAACATTTGAATGTTGCATTTAGCCTCACAAATATAATTTGCAAAATGTGTAAATTATATTTCTGAGGTTAAAGGCAGTATTCACATGTTATCGTCGGCTTTCTGACAAAGGGAAATAATATTGGATGAATACTATGAAGGGCATATATTTATATTGTATTCATATGATCTTGCTTGAAAACTGCAGGTAGGGCGATAGGTTCTATGTACACCTGTGTTCACAAGGACTCAATATAAGTGTCTTCCACAACCATTTGATTAGGAAGTGGCAGATATTAAGTGGCGATAAATCAGAAATTCTCAAATTCACTTGCAGAAACATAAGTAGAATAATATCAATATTTCATGCAATTTTGACACACGAGAGGAAAATTGGATTATAAATTTATTTAAGTGTATATGTATGTATTTGCAGGTATATCAGTTTAAATATAGCGATACAAAATGAAGGAAACTTTATTCAACACATTTACTTGCATTACAATTGCAGAAACCCCCAATAGATATATCAGAGGGTCTCGTTGGAAGATGTTTAATCTATGTAAAATGATCTAATACGTGACATACTGTACACAATGTGTTCCTGCACAAGAAATAATACGATTTGAAGTTGTAATATTCTTTTCGGTATACGAGGAATAACTAAATTTGGTGGGATATGTAACTCCGCCCCTAATGCTCGCATTCTCTTGTTTGTCTTTTATTCTATACATACTGAATGGCCATTGTCGCCGTGTATACTCATCGAATAATTAATTAATTTGAAAAATAGTAATTAATTTGTAAATACATTTACTTTCTTTTCTTCAGTAAAACACTCACAACCCGGCTAGTAATTGGCTTTAAACTAAATGGTGATGAATACTGTATTCAGGGTATTATGTTCTTGAAAGTTCAAGAACAAGGAAATAAAATATATCAGTTAATTCAAACTAACTTATCACTTTAGAAGTAGTCGCAGCGATAAAAATATGCGTGTGTATCAAAGTACACTTTAACTCGATTCCAATTACAAAGAATATCATGTCCAAAATTGACTTCATTTTGTTTTTCTTATAAAGTTTCTTATCATTTTGCAATATTATATACGCATTAAGTTACAGATGTGCAAACAGTGTCGCACATAATCGGTAAACTCAACTCACGGCAAATATATATCTAAAAATATCGGTGGAGATAACCGATTTCTTGTCAACAGATCTCGTTAATATCTGGAACATTACGGCATCTTGTGACGTGTGAAAAAAAATACGACATGTGCACTGTGCAGACACTGCATCGTCGTAAAACCATGGAGCTACAGACCCAAGGAGCTCAAGGTCAAACCATTAACATTTGGATTATAAGCCTGAAATTAAAGATCATTTTGATTATGAGTATTGGTTGGGGTGGAGGCTTTATATCCGATGGAAAGTTAGATGCAGTTGAATGTATATCATTAATCAGTCTAAGCAGACTTGTCGCCCGGTAGAAAGGGGGATAGACAGCAATATGAAAGATTCGAATCGTTTTCAACATTTTAATTGACGGCCGAAGAATACGAAACGCCAGCAGGTGTGTGGCCATGTTTTAAAATGTTCATTTATTTTACATTTATTTATTCTTTCATTATTTTGGGTAGGTGCAGTTACTTAGTTACAGTAATTAGTTAATTAGTGCACAATTATTGGAGCAGGAACGTGACTGTTCGGTTGCGAAACAGGGGGGGGGGGGGCAGATATGTCTTTTTAGAGCCACAGGAACACACTTTAGTGCATGAGAGGCTTGAGACTTGGGGAGTAACTACAATTAGCAGATTATAGGAGCAGAGGAAACTGATGGAGCTTTTCGCTAATGGCCACGCCCAAAACGATTGGCACAATGAGATTAAACCGGTGCTAGCCATTCGCATCCCACTTTTGTAACCCCCACAGAAGGGTCAGTGACAATTGTCTTTACTCTATTGTTTCGGTTCCCTGTGAAATAAATATCAATAAACAATCTATCTCCGAAAACACCCTATGCACCTGTGCGCTCCTCCCCACAAAATATCAATGTCCTGTGTACTCCTACTCCTATAGCTTACTACGCCATTAACTTGATCAAATAAGCAACTATATATTTGCTCAAAACAGTTTACTTTTATCTCCTTATCTGCTGTTAATACTTTACATTGTCCAAGTATCAGTTATAATGTTTGCCACATTTAGATCTATCGGGTTGTTGATTAAAGAAGGAAAACATAGTTGGACGTATATACATGTATTATGTTTTTGAGACACCCTTGCATGTAACTCGGAATTTTTTTTTATTTGAGTTTACGAGATAAGCGACATGACAGTTTTCGCAAATTCCCTGAATAGAAACTGCGCGTACAAAACACAGAATTGATGGATACAGTCAGTAGATTAAAAATATCTCCAGAAAAAAAGGGTTACAGAGTGCAGATGTTAAGTTTAACAAGTTCTAGAAAGAAGACACACACAAGTTGAACATATAGACTGATAGAATAGCCCAATTCTTAGAAGCCTATATAGCGCTTGGCGCCTCTGCCATATTGATAACAATTTTCTCAGAAACAAAGTAAGCGGGCTGTTCGGCAAGTAGTTTGTCTGACATTGATCGAAGAATGGCTGAAATATGACTCCTTCGTCCGGACCTCGACGGTTAAGAGTGGGTGTATTTGTACTTTCTTCCACGTTTGCTTCTTTAAAGCCACTGGCTAACATTTACCACATTTGAAAAACACGTGAGCTACATAGTCCTCCATGCTCCAAGTGTCTTTGATAGGGTGTAAAAATAAAGCCCTGAAAAAAAATTGCATTTCAAAATGATTATTTAGTTCTTTTAAAAAAAGTGAAAATCGTAAGTTGGCCGGATTCCCCTGCCCATTTCCTCCCATAGACTAACTGTGTGTGGATCAAGGCTAATTTTTGGATTTCCTGAGATGACTAAATCAAAAACTAAAATACATTTGACCGCAATAACCATTACATTTTTTTTTATCTACAAAAATCATGAAAAGGTATTAAATTAAAGTAATAAAAAAAAAACTGATAAATTTGTATCTCATGTCACTTATCATCAAATTATCATCAGAATTGTCTGTTACAAGTCTAACTAATATCGCGCTTAACCACCACGTGACTCGACAACAACTGTACAACAATACCGCCACATATAAACACGGGTTTTAGTGTCGAGTCGGACGCTACAAAATGCTCAGCATCCCTGAAATTCTTAGATTATAATTGTTTCACCTGGGGTGAGCAAATATCAATCTCAGATGTACTGTTCACGGAAAAATGGCAACTTCTAAAATGTTTCGAAAATATTCCATAATTATGAACATGAGTGTATTCAATGTGAGCCTATAATTTTTAAGTATGTTTGATTATTGCAAAATAACAACTAAGTCATACCATTTCCACATTGGGATAAAACCACTTGTGCGTTAATTTGCACTTTCCTTTTTAATTCATTACATTAATGATATTCTAACTTCTACAAATCGGCCGTTATGTATTCTTTAATCTTTATGTAAAGTTATCACATAAACACTTCACTGAAGTGGGTTTATATTTTTAGTTATTGCACATTACTTTCATTTGTACGGTCATACATTCTATGTTTAAGTATTTCATGCGCTCACGTGGTAGGCCTATAAGTATTGTAATGTGCAATGTCTATAATCAAATCGTAAAAACATAACTCCATTGTTAATGTTAGCTGAATATGTTTGAAGATCAATGAAACACTTAACAATCACATTTTTCGAAAACTCTGTAGTATATTATGTAACGTCGAAATCACAATTGCATAAAGTATATTACATGCACACGTACTTAACAACTATAGTTTTAACGGAACGCGTAATCTCATTTCTTTTTTCAATTCATCTTACAATTTTGCGGGTAGTGATATTCGTATTTCAATTTTGTGTTCCCATTTGAAACAGATTATAGAAAACAGCTTGACCGATGATGAACGGAGACTTCTCTAACCCGGAGAATGAAGTGAACTTTACAAAAACAAATTCTGTTTTGTATACTCTCTAAAAAAGAGAGAAAATTCTCTCTTCAATAAGGACTCCAGTCTCAGGGAAAACACACATGCTCACTCTAAAATCTGAATTCACTCTTTTCTAAAAGTAACTCCTTAAAGAATAAGCATATTCACGAAATCTTTTTTAGAGTAATCGAAATAATGATCCTATACTTAAGTGAATCAAATTAAAGTTTCTTCCTTTCCTTCATTGTCAATTGCAATTATTTTATTCGAATGAGTGATGATATCTCAACTTTATAAAAGAATCTGAAAACGATTGCAAAACCCCACTATAGATGCGCTCTCCTTTCTCCGTATCTCGTGACATGCAAGCTCTTAATCAAAACATTAACCTATAGCTTAGTAGTTTAATTATATACGTTGGTCATCACTTTACACTATGTTGCATAGAAGTGCCCATGCCAGATTATTGTTTGTGTTAACTGTAAAGTTCATGTCAAGTGGTCGATTGTGAATGGAAGACAACTTTCTTTGTAACTTGTGTTTCAAGTAAAATAACATTTTTTATCCATCTATCTACTTTAGTGGACGGGTCGAAGTGAGATTTGAACCGGGAACTGTCTACAGAATCACAAATAAAAACCATTCGCCCGCAGCACATGGAATACATAATGATGTTAATGAAACCGAGACTTTACAATACAGTACATTAAACATACACTGAAATAAGTTACATCTTTAAAGTGTTCAGTAGGGCCTGTATTGACATGAGTTAAAACATAAAAGTTTTCAATACACGTACAATGCACTGAAATGTAGTTTTTTAAGGTGTATAATTATATTCATGGAGTACATAAGACTACATATTTGTGGTTTCACTCTAATGTTTATTATTTTCCAAACTATATCGAAATTGGAAACGGACCTACATATAATCAGCTGATAACCATACAACCACTCTCACCGCAACCTTCTCCCAAGCGCAGGTCAGGATTCATGATGGAAAGAGCTATACAAAGTAAGTTTTGAATTACATGTACATAAAACATTAAAATGCAAATAAAGGAAATAATTTGCTAAACACCTACCATTTTCTTTCGATGATGTAGGCTCAGGCTAGGTCGTCGACTGGAGTCCTCACTTGTAGCGAAATGAGATTTGGTGTCATCCGTCGTCATTTTAAAGTTCCCTTTGGAGGCGTGAAGATCCGAATGATGGACGTGAATCGGCTCTTCGGATCCGGGAGATGATGAAATCGATAAATCTTGCGGTTTCATCCTCTTCATATGAAGTATCCACTTCAGAAAATGACAGATATGGTTATTATCAACAAACCCCGACAATTTTGCGTTCGGTATATCCTGCGTCAGTGATGGCCGTGTTGGATTCCGCGTCAAATGCACTCCGCGGTTTGGTCAACACTCAACACCGAGTCGTAAAATACTTGCTTGGTTAGCGTGGCGGCATGCCAATGACGTACCATATCCGGTCCAGCTGTATGTATCCGCCTACACATCGCAGTAGGTAATAACG
>JZLH01S0115290.1:5490-15995 GCA_001188425.1 Eucidaris tribuloides | reverse complement strand
CAGGTTGACATACATGTACTAGGGCAACACCCATTATGGCAATTGGCCCTGTTTTTATGAAAGTGGATATTAGAACTTGGCAAAATCAGCCATATGCCAAGGGGATGCAAAGTTTTCCAACTGGTTCATGTGGCTCCATTGGTGCCTAGATATCGGGCTCCAAGGGCCAAAACTATATTTGATGTTTTTTCTATGGGCACCACAGAGTGTTTGCGAGACATCAGGTGAGCAATGACCCCCCTCCCCCCGGCTCTTGTTTATTTTTATGAAGTTGTAAGATATTTTCAAGAGCAAAAATTCAGTATTCATACAAACAACTCTGTTATGAACTTGAAAAAAGAAATGAAAAATTCAATCAGTTTCACATTATGCTGCAACACAAAATCAAATTTGACGTTGGAAAATGGATATTTTATCCGAATGTATGAAAATGTCCTCAGTAACCCTTTGGCATGCGAATGTTGCAATTTTGCACATTCGTACAATTAAATTCAACAATCGTAATAATTAGTTTTCTTTGTTACATTTGTACTAGAAAAGCTAACAAATGATCATAATGCTTAAGCAATATCTATAGAATAATTACCAGTAGCAATGGTGCAATAAGGAAAGCAAGATTTAAAGAAAATATCAAAATAACAATCGTCATTATTCCCTCGAGAATCAGTATAATAAATTGTGTTCTTTGAGCATTGTGGTGTGTTGAAATCTGTTAAATTAATATACACAAGTACAATCCTTCTGCAACACCTAAGCACCACATACATAAACTTACACTACATGAAACGTTCCGCATGAACACAAATACAGTAACATCTCATACAATACACTCAAGCATCACAACATAAGGTACTCAACACTGCACTTACAAACCAAATCCTTTTTTCGACGCGACACCACCCCCACCCCCGCCACCACCACCACCACCCGACCACCGTACCATAACTACACAAACTCAGCCACATTACACACACACAGCAGCACAACACACACATCACACAGGCCCACACACACAATAAATAACCAACATCACACACACACACATAATACAATAACCAACACAGACAGAGTTGTCTTGCCATAAAATGTTACTGTTATATCCAAACACAACATGACAGCAGACACAGGTTATGAAGTTACTAAATATCGTATTCACATGGAGAGAACAGAAAATTCGCTGCCGAACCATCCTCTAGCCCATGCGGCACCCCGCCTGGGGCTACTATCCCGTTCATTTGTCAGGTCTTCCATTCATTTTTTTGCCACATAAGTGAATCATTTGTTGTGTGTGTGTGTGTGTGTGTGTGTGTTGTTGTGTGTGTGTGTGTGTGTGTGGTGTGTGGTGTGTGGTGTGTGGTGTGTGTGTGTGGTTGTTTGTGTGTGTGTAGAATACTGGGTTGCAAATTCTGAGAGAAGTACTTCCCCCCCCCCCCACCATGAGTAATGATATAAGGACTAGAATGTTGGGTGGGCCAGTCCCACCCCGCTGAACCCTAAAACACCTAACCAATTAGTGTGCTTTGTGGTGACAGAGTGTACTTGTGTAAGGAGTTTTCTCAGCGAGTTTTATGAAAATTAGTCTAAGTCGGTGACATCTTTGGAAAATTGGGCTATGCAGAGGGTCACAAATTCAAAAGGAAAGATGTTGGGTGAGGAAAAGGGGGATCTGAGTTTATGGAGCACAAATATAGAGCTCAATCGTCCAGATTCCAGCATAATGTTCCTTCAAATGTTCCAGGAATTCTGTAAAAAAAGGTAACCATTATACAAGTAGTCACATGCACTATACGGAATATCGAGTTCACTCCGACACAACGCGCCGACACCGTGCTCTGAAAACCACGGGACACATAAACAACACATACATTGACTCGTGCGTACACCTTTGTTCTATTCCTAAGACTGTTACGGTCGTAACCCACAACTTGATATCCTTTGTTTCTGATTTTACAACGTCTGTAGCTCTATAGGCCTCCCCCCCCAGATGAATAAACACACGCATAACACAACACTCTCACCACATACCAAACAACTGAAGCAGAGATGAAGATCTACGTACCACGAGTGGCCCCCCGAACTTTAATGATAAGGAATGATCTGCTTGCCAAATCTAGACTACCTCTCAATCTCACCCCGCTCCTCGTTCTTTTATTTTCTTTCTTCTTCTTCTATTCACGTTCTCTTCTTTCTCCCTCTTATTATTTTTCTTTTCCTATGTTCTTTTTATCTCCATTTCCTCCGCGTCCTCCTGTCTTCTATCATTCTTCTCTTCTTCTTCTTCTTCTATCTTCTCTTACTTCTTCTTCTATCTTCTATCTTTTGTTTTCTATCTCTTACTTCTTCTTCGTGCTCTCACCGCCACCCTCCTCCTCCTTCCTCCTCCTTTATCTATTGTTTGGGTGCTGTGCTTGGATAATCACTAAATCATAAACAGGGACTGATAGCGACTAGTTAACGCTCCCCGCTCGAGAAAGGGCAACCTGAGGTACTTGAAACAAAAATATCCACGAAATAAATTGCGACTACTGAAAGTATTGCGTCGCGAAAATCTGTCTTCGCCAATATTCACAACTACACTCTGAAGAAAATCGCAAATTCTCGTGCGTAATATGGCGCAAATATTCACGAATAGTCGTAAATCAGTGGCGAATGGTTTGCCCAATAATTTGCGACCAACAATTCACAGGATCCCGTCGTGAAATATTCGCGAAAGATATTATCGGCGACATAAATGTGCGATAATCGTGAAATAATGGCCCGATATATTTGCAACTAAATGGCGAAATCCGTACAAACTGAATAAAATTGCAAAGGATAAATTGCAGCGATTTACGATGTCCCTTAAAATCGCCAACATCACGATGAAAAAGCCGCCACATTGATAAAAGAGCAAACATCACCACATCAAACCACTGCTTGTTCATCACACCACCACACACAGCACCACACACAACAAAAATCACCACACACAATATCAATCACACAAGCCCTCACAATATCACATCCACACACACACAGCACACACACACAGCACACACACACACACACACATCCGACACATTTAACGACACAGAACTACACATCACAGACCACACACCGACTCACATCACGACACATACACATATCCTTCTCCTCGAATAACATACAAGCATACGCGACACATCATACAACATGTGCAACACATACAATACATACCCTACATACATACACGTATAATACTATAGTAATTTATTGGTGGAAAACGAACCTGCGATTGTAAAGCAACAGAACAATTTAGGGTTACGCCGCCCCTGATCTCTGCATAAATAATTATGAGTTTTATTTAATTTAAATCGTAATTTCGCTACAAAATTCGGCCAACACTCACACATCACACCACAAGACGAAATTAACGGAGATTAAGACTGGTCCCAGGTTTTTTGCGACCGAGTTAAATACAAAAACATTTTTTAAAAAATTCATATAAATCAGTTTGACGCTTATGGGGCTTATATTTCATCAGTGCTGTATACCGAAAAAATTACCGACATAAATTGATAAGATTTACGAAGTGAAAATGTTGACAATGATTCAACTCTACATTAAGGCGGAAATTAGAAATGTAAGTTTCACTCCGGAATGTTACAACATACATTTTTCCATAGACCGAACAAATTTATTTCCGACTAACGATCTGTAACGCAAATGGAAAATAATATTGGCAACAATCGACAACAATTTATAAGAAACAGGTGATTTTGACTATCATGATTACTTTTATGTAAAGCTGAGATAATCAACATCTATTTAATATGTACCTTGAAGAGTCGTGACTCGACAATAGTTTGTGTCGAAAAGTTTATTTTCGAAATTATACGGCGTCTAGGGGAGCATATAGAGACAACCCCCAGCAGCGACAACGATGCACTATATGTAACACGCACCACTCTACTCAAACAGATCCAAATTGAGGTGTACTCTCTATGCAAAACGCAAATGTTTCTTTTAAAATTAAATCGTGGGGCCCTATTACGGCATCGACCCAATGTCACATGCCGGCCGCATTCCCAAAACGAGATATCATACAGACCCGGACGGAGGGGGGCGTCAACCCGAGAGATGACATATATTAGATCAATATGAACAACCGACGAGCTTTAAGAAAAAGTCATCTCTTCAGAGCAACAAAGGTAACATCATGTTTGTGTCAATCGTTAGGTACATGCCTCATACTGTACATTACCTCCGCCGGGAAATTAAGGAGGGGTTTGAAAAAAAAATAACAAAATCACTAATAACCACCCCCCCACGTGTCCCACACGCACTCCGGAAGTAGGCCACTTTTTAACAATCATTAGCTCTTACTACCATTCGCGAGGCCACCCATTCATTGATTATGTTGCGAAAAAATCAACCCGTTTGAGGCGGGGTAGGGGAGGTGGTTTCAGAGGATCCATTTACACGCGCAGTCGTTCGTAAGGTTCGTCTCCCCATCCATATTTAATATTTCAAAATCGCCCGAATATTATGACATGTTATGTTGAATTTCAAGCAATACTTTTTTTGACAACCACCATTGTAAAATAGAACGCTTTAATTTTGATAAAGTATCGATAATGCAATATACATCTGAAATCGGCTGACAATAATTCAAAAAATACTACAGCAGTCACTTTTTCAGGTCTACATTCTCACTCGGTCCAAGTGAAACGTTTTTAATTGGAATCACTGCCGCGTTTTGAATCATTGACAAAGTTTGGACATTTAAAAGCGGATGGGGGGTGGGCTGGGGCGTGTCACCATCTGGAGGGGAGGGGAGGAGGGGTAGGCAGGGGGGGGGGTAGTGGCAAATTTTCGTCTGCTCCAATCCCAGGTCCAAATTTTTTCCCGGTCACGGCAGTGTCGGCGCCGAAAACCGCTCAGACTGGGGGGGGGGGGGGGGTGGTACTGACGGAAAAAGTTCTCCGTACGGTCAAAAAATTTTCCTTATCTATTCCCTCCAAATCCCCAGGTGCAAAATTTTTTCCGGTCATTAATTTTGTGGGGCATCTCGGGGGGGGGGGGGGGGGGTGCACGTGCCCACTCTAAGCTCCCACCATAGCTTATGCCGACTGATCACCCCAACCCCACACCACCACCGGAAAACGAACCCCACCAATAACGAAATCTGTGCGACTCTATTATTGAACTTGCTATTACCACGGCAACATGTATATTATGCTAACATTTTGATATTACAGAACGATTTTAAACTAGCCACTCAAAGGCCAAAACGTTAATAACCGCAATGAAACGAGATTGTTGTTCCGCGCGCGCGAGACGCGCACGAAAAATTGAATAATGGGAAGACTTAACTTTACGTAGAAGTTCACAGTCATTCATTCATTCTATTTCTTCTTTCACACTCTTCTTCCCCTCGTTTTTTTTTTTTTTGGGGGGGGGGGCTTTTTTAGGGCGGGCATTTTTTTTGGGGGGGGGGCTAAAAGTGATTTTGCCTCCCCCACTTTTGGACGTCGGGGGGCGCCCCTGCCTCCACTTCCAGCCTAGTTAAAATATATCCCCTATCCAGATGTACGATTTGCTACCCTGCCACAGTACGCCGCGTACAGATCGCCCGGGGTAAATTAACACTATTTTCTTTACAGAAAAGTCCTTCTCGAATTGCTCAACTCTAATACGGAACATACTGACCCCTATTTTAGTCTGAAAACACTAATTGAGACATACACAAATATAAACGGGCTATATGTCAAGCTATCACATAATTTACCTTTCCTTCTTTCCACACCGCATTTCCCTTAACACGGATGTCATCTCCCCCACGCGCCATCGCACGATTTCATTTAAATAACCAAAACTCCTTTAGCTCATAAGCAAATTCGCATAACGGGCTGAATTGGAGTCTCTCTCACCGATATAAAACAATCACATCTCCTTACTCCTTTAAAGGCAAACATCCAAAAAATATTTTATCACAATACAATACGGCACGTAACACTATATTAACATCACGGCATACTTTTTACCACAACAAAATCCAAATTTGGTCACCCGGGTCCACCTCTTTTTCTCTGGCTAGACGCAATTGTTTTCGCAGTATAGACGTTAAAAACTTCACCCGGTATTTTGACCAATCTTCCATTACTGTCTCTGAATTAGTTGAGCCATACACACTATCGTACGTCATCACTGCCCAACACGACATCCGCACTCGCAACTCCCGTGTTCCCAAGTAATAATAAAACTGGATTCACATCATATGGCGCATCAATATGCATATGAATAACCAAGAAATTGAAATTTTCTTAACTTTGGCTGTCCGTCCTATTCAAACAGTCTTAGAACGGGCCTCTGCATCAAAGTCAATTTGTTATGATAAGTGTAAAGGAATTGTTAATATTTTGGTCCATGCTATAAGTTCTGATGTAAGGCTATATCTAACTGTAATGCATTCCTTCATAAAGTATATTTCTATTGATTTGTTAAAATGTTTCTGGAATATTTCTTAAATTGAACTACTTATTTATATGGTATGTTATAAAGAAAACATAATCGCAGAAAATAAAACTTATTCAAACAAAAGAAATTAACAAAACAAAATATTACCGTTTTGTTGTGTGCACTGTGTAGGCATGTCCACCTTGTATGACAGTAGCCTCCGGGGACTGTCCTGTAATAATATGCCATTTTCTGATTTTGCGGGTGATACGCCTTTTCACGTAGCTCCATGCGGCAACCCTCTCTACCCCCCCCTTCCCGTGAAAAAAAAACCTAAACGCGATTCTCCCGGGCCTCGAACGTGAAAATAACCCTTTATGTGTTTTTCACACGCGCAAGTACACTTGTAGACAGTCCTTCCCCGTCACGGTTCTCACACTCCAGGACTACACCAGTGAAGTACATGCCCCACCCGCGCGTGGGCGGTGCACTCTAAACCAACATTTCCAGTTGGTTTGATGTTGTATGCTGTCTGTGTGACAATAAGACTTGGAAGAGTGTCCAGATCGACCAAAACACTCCGCTACGTCGGCGTATTTTTCTTCTTTATTCCTTGAAGTCTTTTCACCCCTCACCCCCGTTTTTCCGCGTTTATTGTTAAAATGATTGATTTCTTAGCGGATAATCTTTTCTTATCTATTTGTAAAGAACAACTTGAACAAGACAATGTGGGGGAAAAGGAGTAATTGTGAAGAATTTGTTTTCAAACATTGATCATCTATTCGGGCCCCATTATTGGAGGAAAGGCGCCCGGCACCGAACAAATCCCAACCACCGATCGCGCGCGCAGACAAGAATGAACTTACTTCCGTTAAAAGCGACGTTAGCCAAAAATGGCATGGAATATTGATTCGAGGTTAGACTGCGTTTGTAAACGTTGATACGAGCGATGTTCATCTGTGCAAGACGCGTGCATATATCATTCATATGTCATCCGCTTAATGACTGTAACAGTAAGTACGATAATATCTAAAATTGCGTTCTACATTCATTGCGCGATTTAAAAAGCTATATTTTACGTTTCAGTGGCAAGCTGAGGTCTTTTCACGATTGCGAATTGCAACATTCAATTCTTGTGGAACCAAGCCCCAGCAAGTGCTGGCAGCGGCAGGCAGGCAGCGTGCATGCAAGTCATTTGTACCGAGGCAGGCACGCGGAAGCCACGCTATGTCTGGACTGCCAGCGCGGTCCGCGGCGAGCGCAGGCAGTGGTGTCAATTAGTCTCCATGTTGCTTCCCTTTACTAAGGGTACCTTTTAAAAGTAACTCTGTGTGCAAATTCGACTACACTTGCTAAATAATACATAATTTTTCTGAATACAAGCTGCAGAGTCTACACTACGTCATGATGACAGGCGAAGATTCAAATTCAAGTAAAAAAAGAAATTCTCAACTTTTTTTTAAATAAAGTCACTGCAACGGTTCAGTCAGCCTTCGAAACTCGAGTCACACATTCTGACAATTGTTTCTGTTCAGAATTGAGCAGTGTGCCATTTTATATTGGAGGAAAATCAGAGACCCTGCTAAAGTGTTATTGAGCGCATTAGGCCTGCTGCGAGTCCAAAATACGCAAAAACGGTCGTCTCACCATTGACTACAAATAGGTATACTTATTTTAGCTGGCTAATTGTAAATAGGGGGGGGGGGGCAACTCGCCCTCTGCCCCTCCAGTGCAGTGATTTTTTACGGCTGTTTACAAAATTTTGGAAATAGGCAGCCTGGACGAAAAAGTTAACAGCATCCTCGTCCTGGCACCTGCCCACCTCGTAAACGCATCTTTTACCCGGGCGAAGGTGCGTCAAAGTTGCTATGTTCCCCCAGATGCGGTTGACGCACAGTATGTCAGGATCAAAAATGACCGTCACAAACTGACCGTATGTGCCACATAGTAAGTTTACTACCACATTGCATTTCATTGGTGTTCCGTTCATAAATGGCGTTTTGGCCAGTCATTTATGAAATGTGTGTCATTGTGAATCAAATGTACGTCGATATAATGTATGTGTCATTCCTGTCTGAGGGCGTCATGGTAATCAAAATGAGACCGTAGCAGTAAATAACGCACGCATCCCGGTCAAGAGGGCGTTTACAAATACAAGTCATTATCCCTCACCAATGAAACGTAAGTACTAGCAACTAAATCAAGCTCAGAAAAACCCCCCGCCACACTTCGAAAAAAATAAAAAAAAAAAATATAATATTCCTACCTTTGTAACACAGACTGCTCTAGTTGCTCTGTAATATTGTTTTAAAAGCCAGATGGACAAAACATAATGCAAGCGCAGTCGATGGTCACTGCGCAACAAATCAGGATTAAAGGTAGTGACATATTGATACACTTGAAAATCCTAAGACACCAAATCTGACATATATACGTATCAAACATAGCAGGCATATATCACCCCACGCGAATATGTCTGAATTGTGTTACTTAAGGGAATCAAGCATAAACATGGGAGTATCTTAATTTTACGCGGGACGATAAAAATAGCTCATAGAGACCACACACAGGTTCGTATATATGACATTGTTTATTTAAGAATGATGTCAAAGTTGACTACAAAGTTCAAAGCAAGCCTTGCCAAGTTTTCTGATTCTAGAGCATCTTCAGCCAATTGGACTAACCCAATCATTCATTTCCATTAAGGGGAAGAAAAAATATCCTCTTTTTCAGCATTGGATCAATTGCACGCACATTGTCTTGGTGAAGAGTCAAAAGACACAAATTGATGAAACTTCATTGCCATTAAGGAATTGCCATTTTTGGAAACATAGGTAAACACTTTCCGGCTAGTTTTATCCTTGAGCAATTCGCTGTAAATTTGTGCACAACAAATGAGTGAGATTGATAAGATGTGCAGACACATTTCGAAATCTCGGGAATAACCGGATAATCTTCATGGTTGCATAGGACTTGGTGAACATAATTACAGGTATGTCTACAGCCTGCGAATAGCGATTTTGAGAAATCGATAGTTGACTGGAAAGGTAACAAATATTCGTAACGAAATAACACACAAGCAAACAAGGCAAGGAACTAAGAACTAACGCCCTAAATGACGATTAAGAGCGAGAAAAGTCGGAAGAACAACACAGAAACCCCAAAGTATGGTTGTTTCCCCGTAAAAATTGAAATATGAATTTACGTATGTAAAACATTAAATAATGCAATAGGAGATTTTAGCATATAAAAAATCACGTACTACATGCCATACTCCCGCGAATCGGCGAGAAAGAAGTTACGGTCAACTCATTCAATACTGAAAGAAGTGACTGCGCCGGCGAGTAATGTTGGTGTTTTATTGGAATCATGCCTGCAATGAATGCCAGCCATCACACACGCAGCAGCGCGCTGTTTACCACACGATCGGAATTGACTGCGCGCGGAAATGTGGTTGTTTTTTCATGGCGAATCATGCCTGCAATGAACTGCAGTCCTCGCGCACAACATCACGAGCGCAACGGCTTTCCTCACTCATGAAGTTGAACTGCGCTCGAGAAGTGGTTGTGTTTTTATGGCGAATCATGCCGTGCAATGAAGCAGCCCATCCGCGCACAACCAGGAGCGCGCGTCGTTTCCTCCACTGATGACGCGGAAACCGCAGTCCGTGTATAACAAATGGATCGCGCATAGAATACAGCCGTTCGATAAACTTCAAATAACGAAAGCAAAACAAGTTCGAAATGATAACAACATTTTCATAAAAGTACAACAGCAAAGAAAAATAAGTTACATTACATATTTTGCCATTCTTTTCAAAACCCAAATTGAAGTCTTGTTGTATCGCAAAAATATTTTCCACGTAATCGCATGATGTACAGTATGGACCGATGGCGTATTTCTGTCCATTTGGAAATCCCTGTTCCTGTCGTGTGTTTTTGGTTTGAAATGATATATTTGGTCCAACATCTTAAAATGTTTCCCTTGCCTTGAACATGATATGTAATAGTTTTATTTCTTTTTTATAGATAATAAATTACTGTTATTTGAATTCAACTAAGGCATTTTAACTATTCGTCACTGAGTAT
>JZLH01S0115270.1:0-12311 GCA_001188425.1 Eucidaris tribuloides | reverse complement strand
TATGTTTGAGAAGCCTTCACAGATAATGTACGTCTACCACTGCAGGATAAAATACAAATATATGTGTTTTGATTTTTAATTTAAAGCTAATCCACCGCCAAATCCTTTTCCGTTCACGGCCAAACAGCCAAAATCTAGGGGGTAGAATTTTTCAAACACATTGAACTCCCTGATTTTCATTACTTTGAAAACGTTAGGGGCGGCTGCCCCCTGCCTCATACCCATTGACGCCATCACTAAACAGATAAAATTGAAGTTATTATCTCCATAGAGTGGCAATTTGAGACGCACGCAGACTGACCATAAAATGCATCGTCGCTTCCGAGTCCACTCTCTTTAAGTGGGTATAATATACATTAGCTACTCTTACGCTTCCAGTTTGTGCATTTACGCCCTTTGGCCAAATTGTTTTACGCTCGAGAATGGTGAAAGGGTGTTTTTTTATCCGGATATCTTTTTCAGGATTCGGTGAAACAGCTCCATGGCAACAACATTGACCAGTGTGTTGATTAGATCTGTAAAAGGTACGTTCAATGGTGATATATTTCGAAACCAATTAATGGACGAAAGTTGTATATGAATCACCTTTCACTACATGTTGAATAACATGCCGCCTAATTATGTTGCAGTTCATTTTGCTAAATGGACTCTTCCATCTCTCTAACAGATAGAGAGCATTTTATCTAAACAAAATGGAAAAAAAACTTAAAACCGCTATTTTCAACTAGTTTGGAATGTTTATTATGTTCGAAGTTGGATTTCTACTGTATTCAAATTCTTATGATAACGTGTTTTTTTCAAAACGTCCATTTTCAATGTCGAAAATTTATACAAATACAACGTCCATAACCATGCTCTCAGTAAAAAAAAAAACGGGGGGGGTACCCGAATGTCATGAGTTTTGCAACATACATCTGTAATGATATCCAAGTAAAGTTATAACTGGAAAATGGAAAATGATTTAAAGTAAAATCAACTATTAGCCTTTGTCCATTTTTTACCAAGGCGGTGAGATTATACCGTAAAGGCACTCCTAAGGCAGAGGGACTTGAACACAAAATTAAACAATTTTCGCCTCTATATAGCGATGGCGTGTCTAATTTACCCAAGTATAGTTTTTTTTTTGGTTTCATATTTCCCGTGAAACGGTTTTGATGGTTTGGAAGGACTTCCAACAAGCAAAAACTGCTAATATGTCTTAGGAAAAAAAATCTTTTAAGTTTTTAAAGTACAAATTTATGCCAGCGACCAAAACTTATCATTCAGCCAAAAAGCTAACATCTTAGGGGCGAAATTTTCGAAAATCACTCAAATCTCACAAATTTCACTACTTTGAAAAAATGGGGGCGCCCTCTCTGACCCCCCCCCCCCTCCTCGTGGCGCGCCCCTACTAGGACATCAGACCCTTCAACTTAAAATGCATGCATTACAAAGTATGTTGCAATAACTGTGGCGTAGGAGGGTATATATATATTCAAAAATCCAACGGCAATAAACCCTTTCTACGGCAAAACAGAGTACATGTATTAATAAAACAGGTTAGCACACACACTATTATGAAGTATCGCATATCTAGTATCTATTATCAATATCATCATGCAGGTATACATATCTGACAAATATGTCATATAATACCACAGTCAGACATGTTATTCAATTGTAAATGGCTGCCCGTCTATGTTTGGTGTATCCGGATGCATATTATAGTAGTGTTTGTGGATCTCGCAAAAGCATACGACAGGGTACCAAGAGTAGAATTGTAGTACATTAAGCCAGGGGTTGTAGGAAAGTATGTGCGGATAGTGCAGGACACGTATGAAGCCCAGGTATGAAGCACGCCAGACTGCCGAGAAGTGCAGTTGGGGTGAATGGATGGTTCAAAATCGAGGATTGGATTGCACCAAGGATCAGCACTTAGTCCTTTCTTGTTTGCAATGGCGATGAACAGATGAGGTGAGACAGGAAGCACCACGATTCATGATGTTCGAAGAAGACATTGTTATTTGGTCAGAGAGCAGGGAGCAGGTTGAGCAAATAAACCTAGAAAGTTGGAGGTATGCTCTGGGAGGAGGGGAATAAAAGTAAGCGGAACCAAAACAGGGTGTGTAAATGAGATGGTAACTGGAGGTGTGATTTCAAGGTGTAGAAAAAGCAAAGGTAGAGGATTTTAAGTATTTAGGCTCAATATTGCAAGTACTGCATGGGGACTGTGACGGGGAAGTAAAGAATAGAATCCAGGCAGGTTGGCGTGGATGACAGGAGTGATGTGTGACAGAAAGGTATCTGCCAGAACAAAGAAGAACGTCTATAGGACAATGGTTAGGCCAGACATGATCTACGGAACTTCAGAAAGTACTTATCACAATAAACCAAGAAGAAGAGTGCGATTTGGCAGAGTTGAAGATGTTGCGATTTTTCAGGGCTTCATTTCTAGACCTTATCAGACACATGCACTATAGCATGAATGATCATGCAACCCAGATTTCTAAAACTGGAAACCTTTTATGATGTCTTTTATATGTGTATATCTTCAGCCCTACTATTGAATCCCTTGACCCTAGGGGTCGCGGGTGCTATAAGAGTGATAGTTATACAGCACTGCTGGTTTTTCAATGGTGGGTCTACAGCATTCCTAACAAAATTTTACGCTCAGACAGATATTTGTTTGCAAAGAGTATAGTTTTAACGAGTACCTCTAGGTTTTCTTCTGATAGCCCTGAATTAATGGATCGTATTTACACTGAAAGTCTCTATAGTAAAGGAATGTTATATTAGTCTTCTTCAGGTCAGATATTCATCGCACAATAATTGTCCTACTTAAAAGAAACGTGTCAATTCTTATTTATGTCTGTCACTTACATTGATATCAATGCAATTTTACTGCAGTTTTACTTTGACATCTTGTAAGAGAGGGTTCATTTCTTTTCCAAACTTTGTCTGAAGGTGAGAGCATGCTTAGTATGTTCATAAAAAATTAATAATTCAGATTTTAGCCATTTGTCACGTGTTTCCGTTTAAATAATACTGATTTATAATTACCACTGCTCAACGTTCAAGCAAATATTTTTTTTCACCTCTTTGATTACTCACTAATTTTACTAGAACGGAATGCTTAATGAAACAAACCTAACCCTGATCTAAGCTCTGACTCACCTAATGCCTCCAGTATTTCAACTGGTAATTATTACTATAGGGCTTTTGGGCTTTATGCTTTTAAGACTAATTTGGGTTTATACCGCATTATCCGTAGTAACAAGTAGACCATTTGAATTGGATATTATCGACGAGTGTTTCAATCTTGTAATATTTCCTGAAAATTCTCCCCCTTTTTATTCCCCAAATGTAACTCTATAGTTTCTGTTTTATCCAAAAGTATCCCATATCCTCGAGATTATTTTTAGAGGTATAATAGATGTACTGAAAGGCCTCTGAATTCCACATTTCCGCCAAACTAGCTATTCTACAGCAATTAAGGTTAATAGTTGTCATTGAACATCGGCATCAGGTTCACTCATAGCCACCCCTCCATGACATTCCCTAATTTATAACCACTCCATTTAGTGATATCCGATGCCAGTTTGATAGTTAAATTTGTTTCTCGTTTTTGCTCTTCTCGTATCCTCCATTAAGGTCTCCAGTAGACTACTGAGTAAAGTCCTCTCTTTTTTCCTCTAAAGAGACACTACGTGTATATTTCTGAAGTATTACACTTAAAATAAAGAGGGGCATTAGCCACACGGGCGGGTACTACTGGCAGCGAAAATGGGAATGGTGCGGTAGCAAGTTAGGTATTATTATTATTATTATTATTATTATTATTATTATTATTATTATTATTATTATTATTATTATTATTATTATTATTATTATTATTTATTATTATTATCGTTATTATTATTATTATTATTATCATGATCATCATCATCATTATCATCGTCATCATTAAGTCCTGTGAGATTGCGTAATTCCTTTATCGAATGAAATCTGTTTTACGAACGATGTCAGCATCTAAAGAAGATTTTACCAACAAGCCATGCATGGATAATTTCCCATTTTGAAAATATTCTATCTATACAAGTTATATAAGCTGTAACTCGTGTAATTAGGTGATAGGAGTGAAAACTTCAGTATTCCTGTATCGGTATACGATTATTTGTGGAAAATCTCTCATACCTGGTAACGTAATGTAAACATATGAATTTATCCCGTTTTCTCTAATAGCATGACTGGATTATATTGTCAAGTTTACCTACAGACTGCGGATAATTTTAATTCCAGGTGCAACAAACCTCCAGATATTTGTTTTCGTATCTCTATTTACATAATTATGTAACATCCACAACGCCATATTTTAATTTCCGGGACAACTGTGACAAGAATCGGACTCGAGATTCCAAAACAAATATTCGTTGACCACAGTGTAAGCAACTTGATTCAATCCTTAAGTACATGATATCGACATATTACATTTTTCCGTTAAAGGGGGAAACTCGGCAAACAAACCAGAACAAACGAAAACCAATTAATACTGCTTTGTGACGGTGAAATTCAGGTATTTGTAATATGAGAGGAAAGTCAATGACATATCATGAGGGCACAACGTAATTTAAGACAACACTACACCGTGGAAATGAAACGTAAGTCGTATTACTCAAAAGAGTTTTTAATGGGTGGAATCTAATCTTGCTGCTAGAATGCCAATATTTTGTTCACCAGCTTCATCACACACGAGAACAACCCCTTGCTGGGTCACCTACTGCTGAAGCCGATGGATGTTTGTTTTATTTTCCTCTTCGCTTGCATTATATTTGCACGGCATCCAGGTGATCAATGAGGCAATCTCGCGAACGAGCGATTCGAGGAAATTTCGAAACACCCAAGATAAACATTGATTCGAAAGTATAAAAACAGTAACGGTATATTATAATGTAACTGGATATAATGTTTTTGTCTAGTCTTGATAAGTCCGTTATCCGAATTAAATATATATTAACAAACATGTTAAACCCATTCATTTGGTTATAAAGAAATACTCATTAACCTAAAATAATAGCTATTTCGGTAGAACTCAATTCAATCCCAACGCCCAATTATACCCCCCCCCCATAATGCAATATAGTAGAAACTTGTGTTATCTATATTCACGTTTAGATTAACCAACTCTACACAATCATGTACAATACTTTTTTTTTCTAAAAAGTATTTCTCATTCTCAACATTTAGTTTGTATCATTTGTGGCACACGTCACATTAAACTTCAAAAAAAAATACCATGCCAAAGTACACGTGATCACTTCTCTAACATTGCGTTTGGTACACTGTGAAATACTAAAAACTTTTACAAATACCTTCCTGCAACACTTTATAAACACTTGAACACGTTTATCTTGGAATCATAAAGACGTTTAGTTAGAAATTCTGTGTATCACCTAAGTATATATGATATCAAATATTCGTGTTTACTTCTGGAACACTTAATGAACACTTGAACACGTTAAGTATGACATCATAAACACATTTATGTGTTTAGGTGTTGAAAATTATAAACGCGTCAACAAACATTTTCATGAACACCTAAACACTTTAATGTTTATATCTTCACAGAAATGATTGTTGACACGTTTGTGATTTTCAACAAATAAACACCTAAACGTGTTTTACGGCATTGATAGATAATATAAGAACAAATAGCACAGAATTTCATTTTTTTTGGACCATTTACAAAAACTATAATTATTACATTTCATTTTATATTGTTTTTATTCTTATTCTTTTTGGTGTAGTTGTTGAGAGGCCCCTGCCCCCTCCCCAAGACATGACAGGAGAGTATGACCCCCCCCCCCAATCTTCTGACCACACCACTGATCTGACCTTTATTCGGCGCCGTATAGTAGGTACATCACTGTCTTGATTCATTGTGAAGAGGGCTTGAGTTGTACCAAGGCATCTGTTGGGTTATTTATCCATCCATTGTTTTCACGCGGTACCGGCTATCTTCATGAATTCTAGCCGTATATTCACAACGTATGTACTGGTGATTAGTACTAATACTTTGTTGTCTATTTGGTACCTCCCAGGGATTTGGGGTTAATTTCTTAATTTACAGAAGAAAATTCCTAAGTAGTGGTCCGGCAGATAACAATACTGTCCCCATGACGAAAGGGCATAACTGATATTTTTTTTTCTCAAAATTGAGTTATGTAGTTAGAGGACTCAGTACATCATGTCAAACATGCAGAACAAAAAAAATGTTATTTAGAAGTGTCCCTTTGTTTCATAATCCGCTTGTTAAAGGGACACTGAATAGGGTTTTACGTGTTGAACAAAATACATTTTGCTCAATAGCTCCAAAACACCAAAATGTCAGTTATGCCCTTTTGTCATGGGGGGGGGGGAATAGAATACTCTTGTTTGTTTGTTTGAAAAGATTTTATTTTCTGCATTCTGATCACTTTTCATATTACAAAAATAACAAATTATAATTTTCACAATTATTTAAAACCAATTTATAAACAAATTCAATTTGAACAACAATAAACAAATGATAATTGTTATCATGGAATCTAATATACATATGATTATTATTGCACAATTATTTGTGAATAGAATTTACATAATTTAATGTACAGATAATAATACAAACATTCGTATACGAATTAAATTACAATTGAGATAATGCAAGACAAGTTGCAGAAAGAGAACCATAAAAAATAAATGTATGTCAATTGATATGACCTACAATGCATATAATGCACATTACATACATGTACAGAGATATTTTTTTTTGAAATTCCAAAGCAAAAAAGTGACAACTTAGTAAGCGTACCCACTGTATTGTTCGGGAATGGTACAAGTTGGATTATGGCTTTGCTCCATAAACGTCCAGATATTTCAGAGTTGCCGAAAAATGCAAACATTTGCTTTATTCCAAGTGCGATTCATTCATTTTCATTTCGACATTTTATTCATGGACAGTTAGTCCAGCAATATACCTCAGTATCACGTTACTTAATTGGCATGTATCATATTCATCGATTGTACGTGCAATTGTTCACAATTCGCTGGGTTTCATCCGAATACACGTTCGTGGTTATGCATTCACAAGAAAGTAAACACTAATCATTGATTGAATCGACTTGTACAAAAGGACTATGCTTGGTTCACTTTCTAACAGGTATTTGGGTCCCGAATATCTGCATTATGATCTCAACGAAAAGCATGAAGAACGCAGAAAATGAGAGGGGGTTTTTTTTGTGTGTTTCGTGTACACTCTAATAGCTCAAATGCTAAATCAACATTTACTTGTAAAAGAGCTGAGGAGTGACCACACTTTCTTGCATTTAACCTTTTATTCTGTTGGATTACATATTCAGCTGGTTAAAAGGTTAATGCAACATTTAGAAAGTGTGGTCACTCCTCGGCCTTTAAGAATACCAGGTAAAAATCTTCGAGTGGTCTTATTTGCAGTATGACCAGCGTTCTTACATCGATCTGACTTGGTCACTGTGAAAAAATAATAATAAAATCAATTTCTACCTCCTGTATGTTGCGAAAGGTCGTTAAAGGTAAATTACATGACTGGGGGTAGTCCTCAACTTGGGATAAAAACAATTCTAGAATCAAGTAATATATGCAGGGATTCCACTGTGAAAATTTTGTAGTAAAAACAACATCAGTGTGCCTTGTAACATGCAAATTTGTACTGTAGCTTTCTATGGGGATTAAATCTATCGTGTCCCGATAAAATTAAACTGCTGGCCTGTTCATGCTTGATTCTCTCAAGACAAGTCCTTCCAGCAAGGAGATCCACTGCAGCTGGTGTATCTACTAATATATCTTTCAACCAGTGTGGTTCTAAAGGCATTTATTTTTATTTCTCCCAATCATGTCACTGAGCTTTAAACAATACTTTCCACTACACTCTAAGGCAAAACAAGTTTATTGTAGAACTGTTTTTGTCACAGCAGCAAAAACATTTAGCGGAATCATTTTGGGTGCCAATAAGAACCTTTTGTATCAACAAAAGGTTCTTATCAGCACCATTTTGAAGAAAATTGTTCTCATATGAACCTTTACTACGTGAAAATGGTTCTGATAGGCATCAGAATTCGTTCTGTTATTGTGACCACATTGAGAAACTTTTCAAATTCAAATTTAATGTTTTATTGTCCTTCAAGGATATATGTTTTGGTTACATGCATATTTTAATAACAGAATCATACAAAATTGTACATTTATAACATATATATTTAACACAGATATTTCATTACAAATACATTCATGCTCATAATTATGGAATATTTTAGAGACATTTTAGAAGCTGCCATTTTTCCGTGAACGGTACATCTGGGATTAATATTTGCTCACTCCAGGTGAAACAATTATAATCTAAGTATTTCAGGACTGCTGAGCATTTTGTAGCGTCCGACTCGACGCCAAAAACCTGTGTTTAAAAATGAAAGTATTCAGAGTTGTTATTGAGTCACGTGGTGGTTACGCGCGTTATTAGACTTGTAACAGACAATTCTGATTTTAATTTAATGATAAGTGACATTAGATTAAAATTTATCAGTTTTTTGTGTGTTTTTTATTACTTCAGTTTAATCCTTTTTCATTTTTTGTAGATTTTAAAGAAAAATAAATATATAATTGTTATTGCGCTCAAACGTATTTTAGTTTTTACTTTAGTCATCTGATGAAATATAAAAATTGCTTCATATACTGCGTTTTTGTGAAATAAACACTTGTCTTGAAATTTTGGACGATATAGGAGAAAAAACTTAAGTATCAACATAATATTCCATAATTATGAGCATTAGTGTATAAGTTTTTGATAATCGCTTTGTTTTTCTCAGAGTATAATACTATATCAATTTCAGGCATGCAAAAGAGACTCTATACCTTTAAATCAGCACTGGTCTGTCAAAGAAATCGTTCCGGTATGCATGGAATGTGAAAACATGAAAATAATCTAGACCGCCAGCCGCACATAACGACAAGACTCGACAGTTTATCGTCAAGATATGTAAAGAAAAAAACCAGTGTTGACAGCAACGAATCGCCAACCCGGGGAGTGGAGGGGGTGGAGGGAGCGACAGTGTTGCACCCGGGGTGGGGACATCACTTTCAACAATATAACACCAGTGTTGTGCCTGATGGGAGCTCTGTGCGAAAAATAATCCCAAAATGGAATGCATGTGCATGGTCGACATATGACGGTATCTTGTCAATACAGGGTGGCCCAGAAAGAATGCTACGAGTATAATCGCTAATTTCTTCACCATTATCGGCAAAATGTCATTAATTTTTATTTCGTTGGTTAGACCATTCTTTTTTCAATAAAATGATACCAAGATCATTGATTTTGAATAAGGCGTTTTGATGGCTAGGGTCATTTTCGGAGGCAATGCAATTCAAAATTTCCAATTTGTCGAACAGACGCGGTCATCGAAGCCCGCAGATATCGGCTTCAGTGTGCCATGACCCGGAGCAAACCGTCGATGTACAATGACGAATAGCTCGCATCGGTCTTCGCTATGGAAAAAAGAGCATCGCCGCCCTTTTTGGCGGTTTTCCGCTATGGCAAGCTGAGACGCCAGAAATATCTTGGCGTTCCGATACCGGCGCCGCTGTTTAAAATTGAAATTGTGGAAATTGCATTGCTCCGAAAAATACCCTAGAATCAAAAACGCCTATATCAAAATAGGATCTTGGTATCATTTTAATTGAAAAAGAATGTTCCTAACCAACGAAAAAAATTAATGACATTTTCCGATAATGGTGAAGAAATTAGCGGATTAGTATCGTAGCATTCTTCTGGCACCCTGTATACAAAGTGGTATTTATGTACATGACATTCAGGGCGCTTTATGTTGGAGATTGACAAAAGCGTCAATAGCGTCCCAGAAATGTGTGTGTGTGTGTGTGTGTGTGTGTGTGTGTGTGTGTGTGTGTGTGTGTCGTGTGTGTGTGTGTGTGTGTGTGTGTGTGTGTGTGTGTGTGTGTGTGTGTGTGTGTGTCGTCGTCGTGTGTGTGTGTGTGTGTGTGTGTGTGTGTGTGTGTGTGTGTGTGTGTGTGTGTGTGTGTGTGTGTGTGTGTGTGTGTGTGTGTGTGTGTGTGTGTGTGTGTGTGTGTGTGTGTGTGTGTACTTGTTGACTGGCAAACGCGGAGGTGTATACGATTTTCGCCGCATAACCGGGGAGACACAAGTAACCGCGGAGCTCCAGGGTTTCCCATACCTATGATGCAAATGCGCCTTCTACGGCCCATACAGGGTAAGGGTAGGGATACTCTGATTTATCCACATTTTCATGTGGAGGTGTGGGAAGGAGTTTAACTTTCCCATGTATAGTGTGATTTTTCCCCAAAATATATGCCTGAAATTATATTTTGATAATCATTTTCTTTATATTTCATGTAACTTTACCGCTAACTCATTAAGGACGAAATCCCACATTTACCCCCCCCCCATAAATAGTGGGGGGGGGGTGGGGGAACAAAATGTATGATGCCCCTGCCAAGCGCAACGAAAGCAGTTTCTGAGTGGGGGGGGGGGTCAGGACCTAAGGGGCTCACGATATTTTTTGTGGGTGTCAAAGGGCTAACGCCCAACCACACTCTTACCAAAGTTTTGTGGGTAAAATTTGTGCCCCCATTTTCATCATTAAACTTAAGGAGGGCGCTACTCTATTGTGCCTCAAGTATGGAACTTTGACATTACCAGAGGGTGGTAATTTTCCTGAAAGGCTCTATGTGACCGTTATTAACACTAACGCCGCGAAAGTCTTTCAAACAGCGATGCCAATCCTGACATAGTTTCCTGAACTACACTGTAAAAATAATGACCATTAAAAAAAAAAAAAAAAAAATTAAATCACCACTTTAACACGTTTATCTGGCAATCATAAACACGTTTAGTTAGAAATTGTGTGTATCATATCGGATATCAAAAGTTCGTATTTATTTCTGGAACACTTCATTAACACTTGAACACGTTTCATAAACATGTTTTAGTGTTCAGGTGTTGAAAACCATAAACGCGTCAACAGACATTTTTGTGAAGATCTAAACACTTCAGCGTTCAGATGTTCATAACATATTTGTTGACGCGTTTGTGATTGTTAACACCTCAACACTTTAACGTGTTTATGATTTCATATTAAACGTGTTCAGGTGTTTATAAAGTTTTACAGAAAAGTGCTCATAAAAGTGTTTAGTATTTTTAACGGTGTCTTATAAAGTAATCGGGGTGACATACAGTATTAAATATCCCTGTTAGTTCATGCATAGACCATAACCATTTTGGGCATGAACAAAATTAATAGTTTATTTTCTGATCAAGGTTTTCCTTAAATTAACAAGATTTGGCCAAAAATTGCCTCAATATAATAATCAATTCTTCAAACTTGTATGTCGCATCTATCTGTCCAAAACACATGTTCATATTTGAAATCTAGGAAAATACTAGAGACATAATATATTACACATTATAAAGGAGATCAGATGAAACAGGTTATTGTCCAGTTGAGACTGACCCTTTACTAACTAGATTTCAGAAAATACAACAGACAAAAAAAAAAAAAAAAAATACCAAACATTAGCATTATCAAAGAAGTCACCCGGACACACAAACACGTGCGCAAATACAATTAAATTTTATGTATGAGTAATAACTTGTGGTACTAACATATATGACATATTCTTGAAGTATGCGTAACAGCAGGCCGATGGTATGTTGTATAGATCTTCGGTACCATACTGTAAAGTCATACCACAGTACAGACTGACAATTTTTGACATTGAAAATCCGTTGTGTAAAAGGCATTATTGTTGTAAACCATTCGACTGCAATAAAAATTCGACATTCGAACTCAATAGTACTCCATTAAGATAATAAGAAAAAAAATCTGAACTAGCAGTCGTGGAAAACAGCATAATAATCATCCATTTTCAGGTAAAGTATTCGCCCCTCAGGTACAGAAATGGAAGAGTCCATGTTGTAAAAATCAACCGCGCGGATCAACTTGTATGTAGGTCAACAGGCGGTGAGGGCCGATTGACTTGGCTTTAATTTGCGCGTTTGGCCTCGAGAAACTTTTCATTATTGTAAACTATAACAGATCGCCCAACCGAACCATTTTCGTCATTTGAGAAGTTTCAATGAAACGTGCTTTCACGAAGGATATTCACTCATTCACTTTACCAACAATCTGGAGTGCACGCAGCACGAATTTGGACCAATGGCGTAAAATACATAACTTAATAGAAGCGTGCGAAGTAGTGTTAAATATAATCTTATTGTATCCACGCAA
>JZLH01S0115269.1:45688-55916 GCA_001188425.1 Eucidaris tribuloides | reverse complement strand
CTTAAAATTTACTGTCATGAGACTTCTCGGTACACTGGATATAATCATGCGAAGAAAAAGCCATAATCTTTTATGAGTAACCTTATCCTCCTTGTCACTGTCTTATGAAGATAGGAGGTCACTTTCGTCTTCGAAGGGTGTGGTCTTCTTTCTGAGACCCCTTCAGAGGAACACATTGATGTTTTTGTTTGCTGGAAGTCTTTCCAAACCATCAAAACCGTTTCATTGATAATATGAAACCGAATTTCTATGCTAGTGAATTAACACCCCACCCCTGAGGGAGGCGAAAAAATGTTGAATTTTATGTTCCATCCCCTCTGTCGTGGGCGCGCATGCCTTTAATAATCTCTCCGCCTTGGAGAAGGAACGAGAAAGTATATTTATTGATTTCTTTTCAAATAGTTTGTAATTTTCCAATAATAAACGGAGTTAGGACATCATTTTAGAAAGACCCCTTCAACGTAAAATGCATGCGTTATAGTGTATGTTGCAATACTTTTGAGTAGGGTGGGTACTGATCTGTGTGAACGTACAATACGCCCTATTAGCTGATACATACTCCAGTAAATTTTAATCGCTGTTACTTATTTTGTAAAACTGCAATGACTTGGGAATTTTTACACGATATTAATAGCGTATAAAAACATAGATTCGTCAAGTTCAAATTCCCCTGGGTTCGTAATCAGATAAATAATGGAGATTATGCAAATTTGTAATTTGAAAAATTGTGAAAAAGGTGTGTTTGACCCATAAATGCCTTGAAATCACCACATATAGAATTGAATGTGGTTTAAGCTACTGTCACACTGTGCCGTCCAACGATTCCGTCTGAAAAACGAACGCGTACGTTTATTAAACGTTTAATGGACTTTTATATTCGTTTTTCAACTGGATTACAAACGTATCTAGACGGTGACAGACGGTGCTTTTCCGTTCTGTCCCATTCTATTGTATTCCATTTGCCACCGTCTGACACCGTCTGAGATAAATATGTTAGACGGAGGTAGAAGGAATCGCTAGACAGTAGCTTTAAGCTGAAACCATACTTATATACGGTGAAAGAAGATTTTATTGAATATTTATGTTCAAGTTTTAGCCAAAATAAAATAATCACCTCTTGTTGCCACTAGGGGGCCAATATTGAATTTGCCTCCCACTTTTTAAATTAATCTTTTGACATATATAAACATGATGAAAGTTTAGTGTTTTAAAATTTTAAAAAATGCACAATTTTTCAGCTTAGCAGCTCTACTATTAGTATTTTCAAAAGATGTACCACATATCGACTTACCATTCTCACCATCCTTGTATTCAATGAAACAGGTATAGTATGCAACTGATCCAAGAAGCAAGTAGGCAGATAGATTGGTTGACAATTTCAAGACGGAGCATTAACGTCGTTGGTATGGGGGAAGGGGGAGGGCCAGTTCAACAGAAAACGATGACGGAAAGACAATCAATGCAAGATCTTTCTTTATCCGAGAAAAAAGATGGCTCACTGACGTGGAGATATTCTCCAAATGAGATGACAGGCGCACAATCAAAGAAAAAAAACCGATTTTATCTCGGAATATTATCAACAATATTTTGCTCGTTTCATGTATGTTTCTGAAAAAAAAATCACGTTATACGTAAACACAGTAATATTTGAAGCCCAAATCACTTTGAAAGACACCTTTCTCCAACATCCCTGACACAATGAACATCTAATCATTCCACATGACGTTTGCGGCAAATGATGGGCTAGGGGTTACACATTTTTGATCGAAAGGTGTATGCAGTACTGTCGATCTGTGAACGAGTACAGTCTGGTCTGCCTATGTGAAACCTAGCAACTTACTCTCTAATAATATTATGATACGAAATTTGATTGGTTGATTCATGGCATGAATTAATCATCGTTTTATATTGGAATATGCCCAATATATCAACTGCCATTTTTGTAACGTTCGGCGCTTCTCGGGCAAGTCTGATACGTTGAAACTTCAAGCATCAAGTGAGTTGAAAGCGATTATATAAGAGTATAAGAATGCATAAAAAGTAACTTGATATTATTATTCAATATTCAATGTTCTGAACGTTTCGCTAGGAGATGGATTACTAAATGTACAAAATAACATAATCTCATGAACATAATTCAATTATTTTACCAATTAAAATTCATGTGAATTATTAAAGAAAATGGTTTGATGATCACAATGTGCTATTTGGTCGTTTATTACAAGGAAGATTTTAAGCTGAAACATCTGGTTTACGTGTAAACACACACACACACATACGCACACACACACACGCACACACACACACACACACACACACACACACACACACACACACACGACATATCAACACAACACACACAGCGCTTATATTACTATGTTTTTGATTGTTTGAACTGGGTATTTATTTTTCAAAAACAGTTTTTATTTTTGCGGTTATCAAAGTTTTGGTTTTTTCTTAAGTGTGATTGTTGCCCTTCTCTATGCTCCTCCGATCACGTCCTCTCATGTTTTTTTTACGTCTGATTAAAAGGAAATTGACATGATTGGAATTAGTTATTTTAAGCCGAAAATGATATCTCGCTCTCCTTTGCAAGTGTCATTTCTAGTGACGGTTGGCGACCATGAAATGGCCAGGCTTCCTGTCCCATGTGCCATGCTAAGAAGCTCGATCTCTCCCATTCAAGTCCATGTGTGACGTTCTATAAACAACTTTGATCTCTCGATGCCCCCTTTCGCGGCTTTCTTCCTACGAAGAAGCAAGCGCTCACAAATCGCCCTTCCTCATAACAGGGGCCTAAAAAAATCCAGCTGCTTTTCCAAAACTGCCCCTTTAATAAAAATACGTGTCTACCCATGGCGCCTTGGAAGCGGGGTGCACAGCACGCCCTGCAAAAAGACAGTGTAATGTCTACTTTTGTTCAAAATGTGGCCGCTTGAGCGACTTTTCGGTGGCTGTTGATTTGGCCGCGAAGTAATATATCTCAGCACCACCCGGTGAAAAAAATCGTTCCCAGGGTCTGGGTCTACCCGCCCTCTCCAAAACAGCTTTTGTCAGCAATAACTGGCGCTATCTATAACATATTACTTTGGCACTCTGTATAAAACGACAATATCATCCTGATATGATGCGAAACTGTTAATATGCTTTTCAGGTTTCGGTATCTCACGAGAACGCATCGGTAAATTTTTATTTTTATCATTTTTTTTTGTTTTTATCGTGGTTACCATATTAATAAAACATTTACATTTTACTGCATCTCTCCATCTCACGTAATTTCGGATGTGTTTTATTTTTTTTGTCTAAGTGTCAAGGTACCGCATGACACGCATCTAGAACATGTAACCATAGTTCCACATAAAAATATTGAGTAGTTTCGCATCCAGTACCTGATGATACGGATGCTTTACTTTCAATCCTCCTTACTCGATATATTCGCATCGATGATATCTACTTCGACGATACGTAACTCACAACATTATTACCCAGTACATGTACATGCATGAATGATTAGGTATACACTACATTCATTATCATGACCTGATATGTATGAAAAGTAATTTCTGCTTCTCATTATAATTCTCATTTAGTAAGTGGTATAATGAAAGTTCATTGAAGGGTTTGAGTGATTATAAGGCCTTGCAAAGTGTAATTATTCTGGGTATGTGGTGTGGAAAATTTTGGTGGCGTTTAAAGAAAAGATCCTCTCCCGAAATTATTCTCCTGAAATGCATGAATCCCGAGAAACGTGTGTGTACATTCGTCTTAACGCAAGCTTGACGCAAACACAACACCCCCAACAGACACGCAACACACACACACACACACACACACACACACACAACAAACACACACACGACACATCTCGTGAACGGGTGCGGCTAGAGAGTGCGTTTTCGGCGCGCACACCACACACACACATCATACTTGTATAGATTGCAAAAATAAAATCCTCATTTTTTCTTTTCGTTCCTAGGAAATTTCAACCCTCAACTGTGGGCATACACTTAGAGTATTTTCATTGGGTCAGCATACACATTTTCCTACTTTTGTGTTTGTGTGTAGGAATATACAGTTCCAGCCTCGATTGTACGGCCATCACTACCGCTCTTTCTATTATCCGGACAATGGAACTATATCAGTGATTCCTCTAATTGATACAACTTATACAGAAGTGTATCACAAAAAGCCCGCTGGGTATCAGGGAACAATAAATAAGTGACATTGTGTGTGGCTGTTGGAATTTGTGCATGGTGGGTGGGTTGTATAAACTATTGACATGTATTACTCCCCCCTATAACTGTGTTTTGTACATATATCTCTCTTATCCGGCCATATCACTTATCTGGATGGCTGCTGATCCCAACGTCCACTGTTAATTGAGGTGTGAATTATATAATATATATAATCATATGAAATACAAAAAGAGGTTCATGAGTCAATAGCTTTATATTTTTAATTGCAGTGACAAAAATTTTACAAATGTAAATTATGCCTCATATCAATCAGTGAAGTATTGTATGCTTATCAATATAATGGACGTATGAAATTACAGCCACAATGGATGTATAGACAGACAGGCCTGAAACCTTTCAGGGTGGCGCACAATGTATAGTTGGTAGATGCTTGCTTTAACACATAATACAGAACTAAACATACTTTGTCGTTCATTTCAGAGTCTGCATTGCAAGCTCAAGGTAAAAAAAAAAAAAATGAAGCACATTGATATTGAGTAGTTTAGGAGTATTTGCGAGTTATTTAAAAGTGGGGTGAGGGTATGTAAATACACAGTTTTAACCGGTGAAGATAGTTTGAATTGGTAAAACAGGGCATTTTCCATAGATGCGCCACACCAGATGTTCAGGACTATCTCACTACGTGTAATGAAAATACTGATACGCTATTACATATTTAGAATAAGACTGAGAAAAATGATTTACGGTAATGCGCTTAGACAGTGAATGATCACAGAAAACTGTATTTCCCTTATGATCTCTACTGGACAAACATGTACTAATGAACGAATGAAAGCAAAGCAACAGGATTGTATAAAATGAATATTTTATGTTCCATCAAAAATGAACATTTACAAAATGCAGATATATAAAACAAAAATGTATCATTTAACCCGTTGGCTTCAGGAAACGCTGATGTACCGATGTATCAACTATAGGGGAATGAACAGACTCTCTGAGGCCAATGGGTTAGGATGAAAGCAACAAACATGTAACATCACAGCAAATGGAGAGTGTTCATTTGTACTAATTTTTTTTTTTATTCTATTCATCTTTTCAGCGAGCCAGGCGTGATGAAAAATTTTTTTTTGCCACATCACAAGTGCCAAAATTTGTTGGTATGTCACCAGTCGAAAAGTTGTACTGCACACGCACCCCTTTTTTTTTGCTTCTTCATAATTTTGTGGGGGGGGGGTGTCCCCCCCCCATAGGGCTATGCCCCTGGTACCAGTTGCATTGGTAGCTGAGAGGGTTAAAAGGGCCAGAATAAAGCAGCTCTATACTTGTTTTAAAGGTAAATGACATGACTGGTGGATAGTGCGCCGCAACTTGGAGTGAAACAGTAAAGATGTGCAAGGATTCTACTCTGAAAATGTTGAGTTATAAAGTTGACTCTTTCATAAATAACTTCGGCATCAGTATGCCTTGTGGACACAAGACACAAATTTGTTTGTGTAGCTTCTGTGGATCTATTTCTAATTGGGCTGCAGAGAAACAAAATGCTAAGTATGTTTATGCTTGATTCAGGCTTAATAAACAAATTAAAGATAAATCCTTCCAGCCAGGAAATACACTCCAGTTGGTGTATCACTGTATATCTTTCAAATGCAAGTTAGATTCGAGACAATTTTTATTCCTCCAATCATGTCAACTGGCCCTTGGTAACCCACTGAGAACAATTTGATTTCACTTATACAACGCATATTTGCCCATAGACTCCAACATGAGTTAACTCATACTTAGATCTCCAAATGGGTTAATAATAAAGTAAGCAGCCTTACAATCTCTGATGAACATGTGAAGCACCACATATTTATGCGGTACCTTCTCGCAGCTTTAACTGCATGGTACATATACTGTCTTCTCTTCAAAAGAATGAAACAACTTCCTGGAGATGACACAAATATCAGATCACCTTCATCTCCAAGCACTGCCCCTCATCTCCTCGTGTGCGTGCTATGCCCTATCTCTCTCCTGACCCCTGTCTCTGTCATGCTTAACTGTATGAATCTCTATGACCTCCCCTCCTGTCCCTCTCCATCAACGATGATCTTTGTGTCCATCCACCTCCTCCTCTCCTCCTATCATCAATGCTCCATCCCGTTTCCTCCGCTCTCCCTGTCCTCCTTTATCATCACGTGCATATCTCCTGTCAATCATATCTATCATCTCTGTCTTCCCCCTTGAATCATGCATTCTTCCCCTCCTCTATCAACATCCTCATCCTCCCCCCCCTTGAGCTTTCTCTCCTCTGTTTGCCTTCTTCTGTCGATGTCTACTGTCCATCATCTGATGAGAGGTCTGATGAACTGGCTTTCTTCCGAAGTTTCTTCATTTCGCTTTGGAGGGAAATAATGAAAAAGAAACATAATCTTAAATATTTCTCCATAGTATTATCATTTCCAATCAAATAGAGTCAAAACAGGTAAAAAACAACACAACAAAAACCATACTCATATAAGTTCTTATGCCAGAAAGGACTACAGGATATATAAGAAAGAGCTTGCAACCAAAAGGCGGCTAAAATCCACTTTGATGAATTTGGAGAAAGGGGGCATTTCATTTGGCCAAGAGTTATACAGCCGTGGCCTATGGGCAAAAATGAAACTAAAACACGCAATGTTGGGTATTTGTCTGTATTTAGCTCTAAATTTTATTCTGCAACTAGAACAAGGTCGTTAGACAATATACTGATGCTAATAACCCATTTCTCACATTTGTGGTTTGGACAGTTCATTTCTTTGATAAGATGTTTGTACATTCTAATGATAGATAACATACATAATATCTATATAGACTACATCTTGCTTTACAAATATGGTTATCTCATAACATTGCAATTAGACTGACTTTCCATATCTAGGCCTATAACCTACAGCTAGATATCTATGATTTCACATAGGAGAATTCCTGTGAAATTTTCAAAGCACAGAATATGTGTGAGCTATTTAGCGCTTCCCTTTTTACATCTTGGCTTGGCAACCAAGAAATTTCCCCCAAGAGTCCCCAACATTCAGAGCACACATACACACATAATAACGTGAAAAACTTGTTATCTGGTGACGCAAGCACTGTATTAGTGGAAGGTCGACTAACTGAATGCACTTATTTTCAGAAACATACTTGCAATCACCATTGCCGTGTACTGCACTTTTTTGAAGGTCTCACTGTCCCCGGAAATGATCACTGGTCGTTCTCATCTCGTCACTCGACTTGTACTGGCCGTCGCTTCCTGCTTTGACGACGAAGATGAGCGCTGATAGCCTGTCGGCGAGCATCATCGCAGCACTAGTCGTACTTCTTCCTGGCGGGTGTCCAGCCAAGAGACAAGAATGGTCAAGGAAAATTTGGCACCAAAGTGGAATTTTTTGATATTTCAGTATGATGTTGTCATGGCCAGATATCAGAAAAACAACTTTTTGGCAGGTTTTGAATTATTGAGAACCGGATAATAGACAGAGATATGATGGCACAGGTAGATGGAGAGAATGAATAAAACATCACACTAGATAAAAAAAAAATGATGCCTATACTGCCGCCCCCCCCCCCCCAAATGACAAGGGCATAACTGACATTTTGAGTGTCTGGAGATTATTGAGCAAAATTGTATTTTGTTCACACGTAAAGCCTATATTCGGTGTCATTTAACAAGTGGATTAGAGACAAAGGACACTTCTAATCAAATATTTTTTATTGTTCTGCATATATAAACTATGATGTACTGAGTCGCCCTACACTATATAACTCAATTTTGAAAAAAAATGTCAACTTATGCCGCTTTATGTCATGGGGGGGGGGGGGGGAGCAGTTATAGGCTAGCCATCTATGGTGCAAGAGGCATAATAATTATATTTTTTTTTAGCGGCTTCTTGCTCCAGTTTAGGACAAAGTCCTATGCAAAAAAACTTTTTATGAAAGACAAACATTAGATATTGTGGAGCTTTAATTAAAAAAGAAGAAATGTCAACCTTAATATCTCAAGCTACATATATAATCGCTTAAAATGGACAACAACATCATAAGAAACAAAAGTTTGGAAAGTTATGGCTAGCCACGTAAGGTAACACAGATAGCGTAATCACATGTGAGTTATTCCTCACATGGAGTATACATAGTGCTACAACTATAACACAGTAGTCAATTTTTAGAAATACTACAATTAATAGACTCATAACAGTCAGTTGTTTTTGTTTAGGCTTTTTTCAAGTCGGGACGGGGGGGGGGGGGGGGGGGGGATGTCAAGTTATACTACAAGTAACTCATTTGCTCTGAAAGGAATACGATTGCTTGGCTTGATCATGTCCTTGATGGCATACTGGGAAGGCCCTGTTCTTTCTGGGCAATCCACAGGTCCTAATGTAGAGGAGATAAAAAAATGAATTTCAAAACTGAAAATAAAAACTTGGGAAATTGCAGCACTTATACTGATCAATGACGCACACATAAATGATATACATTCAGTCCTTTTTTTTCAGTACATATCTCTTATACAGCTTGCCTATGAACTTAAGCAATGCCAACTTCAAGAACAACTCAATGAAGGGAATGGAATTTCAATATCACGCTAAACAATACAACGTATTGCTTGTAGACTTCAAATTAGTCAAGATAAAATATATATATCCCTTTGTTTTTGAGTTTAATTTGTTTTGATGCAGCATTTCATTTATTATTAATTTCAATAACATGTGTAACTATCTCTATATTTTAACTCTTACGTGCCGAAGTCGCAGACTGCGACAAGTAATAACACGTAAAGGTCCCATAGAGGTTAAAATCCTCCGCACGTTAAGAAGTTAATGTCAGTTATTAAAAAAAAAAAAATTAGCCAATCAGTTCAAGAGCACTGCACATAGCCATATCAATAAAGTCTTATAACCTACAACTAGCAACGTCATCATTTGTTCAAAGAAAACAAGGAATTACTACATGAGCATGTACCATAAATACCATGCTACGAGTAACTTAAAACTTTGGGCAAGGGCTAACCTTTTTGTGTTATTGATTTGCACGTCAAAAAACATCTATATGAAATCAGATCAGCTGAAATCATATCCAATGTGAAGATTAATATAAATAAATCACCTCTCATAGGAGAGACTTGGGGTAAAATATTAGTTTGTTAAAATCTGGACGGTTTAAAACTTCTCGCTTTTTCCATTTGCTAGGAGCAAATTTTAAAAAATCGCGCGACGTCAAATCATGCACGTCCGTTCCAAAATGGTCGCGCATCAGCCCGTTAGCGCAATGGCGCGCAGGGATAGCCGTTAACCAAATCAGAGGGCTGCGCATCGTCTTGCCTACGGTGCACAAGTAACCGCGATTCGCATTTTGAGCAAAATTGAAACTCACAGAAAGACAACATTCTGGTAAACATGTCGTTATTGAGTTTCTCATAAAACAACAAAATCATGACGTATGGATCTCAGACTTCACACAGCCACCATTTGTATAGTACTAAACTACCGTTTGGTCATTGATTAATGAAGGGAAGAATGGACTTGCACATCCCTAACACAATCCTTTACATGAGACTGGTGCTCTTTTGCTATGTGCAGTTATGACTTTTTATCAAATGATTTGTATTTTCTTTTTAAAAATAATCTTGCTGTCTTAACATTCTTAACACTTAAGGTGCTAAACGGCGCACCACGTCGCCCAGTATAACTCAATAGATACTACGGCCTAAATAGTTCGCATCACAGAAGACAATCAGTTCCATAACATGTACCTTTTAAATCAAATGACAAACATCACACGAGTTAATTGTACTACCCATTTAGATTTACGTAAAAGAAGACACATTGAACCAGTTCAATGAGTGAAAATGTTCTGTCTCGATAGCATTTGGATTTTTACTCGACAATGTTTAACATTTTTGAAAGGTTAGCACACATAAGTCCAAACAATTTAGTCGGGCCTGTTAACAACACCTGGATTTTTAGCACCAGCACCGGAAGTGTTGCATCTTAATGATAAACACTAAACTGATT
>JZLH01S0115257.1:0-15575 GCA_001188425.1 Eucidaris tribuloides | reverse complement strand
ATATTATGAGTTTTGTTTTCACTGTAAAAATACCTGATATTTCAATCTTTGAAGGATCTTCATCAAAGTCAACATCATGCTAGGAATGAAACTTTAGGCTCTTTATATTGCAATGTTGTGACATCCCCATTTTTCCTCAGTCGATTCATTAGCACCAAATAGAAGCAAATATGCTGTGTGTGTACCAGATGTCAGAGACATTCCTGCACAACACATGACTTTTTTCCTTCTATTTCATTAAAGAATTATAAATAATTAACTCCATATGTCAAGTTAAAGATTGTGTTTAGGATTTGCAAGTCCATTTCCCTTCATTATCAATACCAAGCGGTAGTTTAGTACTTACAAATGGTGTGTTGAAAGTTTGAGATCCATACGTCATGAATTTGTTGTTTTATGAGAAAAACTAATAACGATATGTTACCAGAATATTGTTCTTTCCACGAGTTTAAATTTTGCTCAAATTGTGAATTGCGGTTATGTGTACGTTCGCATGACCAGCGGAGCACACTGATTGGTTAAACGGCTAAACTCTGTGCGACCTTCAGCTAATGGCTGATCAGACATGCAATTTTGGAATGGTCCGTGCACGTTAACATCACTGTAAATTTTGAAGTTCAAATGTCCATATTTTCACCAAAACTATGTATTCTACCCAAAGGTTCTATGACAGGTGTTTATTTATACTAATCTTCACATTGTGAATGATTTGAGCTGATTTCATTCATTTTGCTGTTTTCTGACGTGCAAATCCCGTACTCTATCTTTAATAGTTATTGTTATTTGCATCTGCTGAAATTATGACATTACCATAGAACAAATTATTATTCCAACATTATTTGGAAAGAAGATAAGAAAATGTTGCGTCATGCTCAAGATCTCTAGCACAGAATCACCTTTTTGATGGTATAACCCACATCTCAAGCAAACTGTGCCTGACTTGATGATTTCTTTCAGATTTGTGACCATGGACGAGACTCGCAAACTCCTACTGTTACTGGAGAGTGACCCAAAGGCCTGTACCTTGCCACTAATTGGAATGTAAGATGTCATACAAATTTCATTTTTCTTACTTAGTAGTTTTTTTTTATAGGGAAATGACAAAGTTGGAAGTAGTCCTTAATTTAGGACACAATGCTTCCTGAATCAAGCATACTGTTCAAGGTTTCTCATGTGAAACTTTCAAAGTCGTACAATTCCCTCTTTGTTTTACATTTATTATCAGAGAATTCTGATGGTGAAATTTGTTGTGCAGCGTTCTGTGGGATCAATTATTACTATCAGGACCAGAGATTAATTTAAGTCTGGCAAATTAATGCTTGTTTCTCCCCAAGTAAACAAATTCAAAACAAATCCTTCAAGCCTGAAAATACACTCTAGCCAGTACATATATGGGTATATGTCATGAAAATCCATTTACTTCTCCAACTGAAATTGCCATTTTTGGAACCCTTGGACAATTTCCTTTCTCATAAATTGTGTATAACAATAATACAATTGAACATATCAGGCCACTAAGGGCAGAACTGAATGCTGTTTGATGCATTGTATAATTCTTTATTATAAAAAATGGTATGGGCCCTGTACCAGTACGGTCAGATGTAAGTGTTTGCATAGATACTATAAACGAAGGGATTGCTGACTGCCAAAGAGTTCAAAAGGCCCGCCGCCGGTCCGAGTCACCATGTTTGCCCCGCCAGATGTTCTGTGATCACAGATAAGATGTCTCACTGGCCGAGCAGTTACAGAGCAATTGACCAATCAGCACTCGCGTATGTTTGGCAGTACGGTGCAGTATTACTTCCGGCAAAAGGTCAATGTGCTTGCACCGTGCAAAGTGAATGGGAGCAATTGTGCCAAATATGGATCGATGACCTGTTGTATAAGAAAACAACTGATTGGCTGACACCTTGATATCTTGTTTCAGGGGCCAGCTTAAACGATCACGCTGGTTTCCAAAAAAAAATCAGAACATTTGGCCGAAGGATAACGATGTTACGGTGTCGGGTAGCAGCATCAATTTTGGTGAAGTTACACACATTGTGTACGGTCCCTGGGCAGTGCAGTGTCATGTGCTTCGCCCGTACTTTGACCCTTGTCTTACGCACGAGTGTATCAGTTTTGTTTTGTTTGTGGTTTATATCTATGGTCACATCGCCATTCAGACTGAAGGCTTTGACGTGTGTATCAAGTTTTCCTACGTTTTTCCCCGTCTTTTTCAGGCATTGACAGTACAATCTCGACACAGGTACAGTGTACCTAGTATGCTCTGTAAAATATCTGTCGAAATCATACTGTTAATGCCTGAAAACTCGATAAACAGGTCGAAGCCTTCAGTCTAATCGCCACTTGTGTTTATCAGTCCCTGTACTACTGTAGCTCTTCAAACCAGCAATGTGTATCGAGTTTATGCATGCATGCCGTTTCGGCCAAATTGATCTAGAAGTAAAGTAGTCAAATTTATCATCTAGCAGTTGGTAGGTGTATTTATGTTGAAAAATATTTGGAATGAGATGAAAATACAAGTTTTACGTTAGATCTATTCTAGACTAGTTCAGTGAGAGTGTGAATGGAGCTTCACAACACACGATGTGTATCTGTCATCGCAAGGTCGCAGTGAGGGGTGATGATTACGTAAGTTACCACCGGGGCAAACATGGGGATCAAAGGACTTGTCGAGCCAGCAATCCCTTCGTTTATAGTATCTATAGTGTGTGCATACACAACAATTAAGTGAGACCAATTAAATTTGATATGACCTACAAAGTTATGTATACTTAGAAGAGAATAGAACTTAATTTTGGTAAACAGCTTTGAGAGCAATATTTTTTATTGGGATACACCTTACAACCAGTGGGTTAAAGGTTACCCTTATAAAAAAGTACCATCAAAGTACCATGGTAATTAGTACCATCAAAGTACCTTCCTATGGTAATTTCGTCATGGTACTACCATGGTACTAAGTACCATGGTACTACCATGGTAGTACCATGGAAAGTACCATGGTAGTACCATGGAAAGTACCATGGTAGTACCATGGAAAGTACCATGGTACTACCATGGTAGTACCGTGACAAAATTACCATAGGAAGGTACTTTGATGGTACAATTACCATGGTACTTTGATGGTACACTTGAATCGATCGGAGAAATTATTTGGCTTATTATTATATTTTCAACAAGAGATGGATCTAGATATCACCCTATACCCTAATACAACACCTACTATACCTATATTTGCCTGTCTCCTAACCTAAGTTCCTAAACCTATATCACTACCTACTATAACATACAGTTTACTCGATTCCTACATATATCGACATTTTATAGATACAGAAAAGTTGTGGTTACTTCATGTGAAATTGGTAAATCAGTCCTAAATTGTTGTATTTCCTTTAATTGCATTCTCAAAATGAGCCCATTTCATGCAAATTATAGCTGCTGAAATTATTTACGATTACAATATTACTTAATCTCATGAAACACAAGTCAAATAATGAGATAAATATGATTTTTCCCTGTGTTAGCTATATACTCATGAATATTCATGAGCTAACAAGTTACCGTTACATCTATGGTACTACCATGGTTTTACCATGGTACTACCATGGTACTTACCATGGTACTACCATGGTACTACCATGGTTCTTAGTACCATGGTATTACCATGACAAAATTACCATAGGAAGGTACTTTGATGGTACTATTACCATGGTACTTTGATGGTACTTTTTTTATAAGGGCATGGAAGGTACCATACAAAGTTTCCGTATTTCGGTACCATAGGTACCATGGATGTACCATAGTTCTACCATTACCCTAGTACCATCGATACATTGAAAGAACCATGTTTGTACCATACAAATTGCATTTACCGTGGGTACCATAGTTGTACCATAGTTGTACCATGCCCCCAGTACCATTGCTGTAGATTTGTACCATCACTACCATGGTACAAACCTGATTGTACCATGCACATCCTAAAAAGTACGGTACTCACTTTCAGTACCATGGTTTTACCATGGTACTACCATGGTATTACCATGGTACTACCATGGTATTACCATGATATCCTGCAAAAACCCATAGGTACCATGGGTACCATGGTATTACCACGGTACTACCATGGTACTACCATGGTAATGATGGTACTTTTTTACAAGGGTAGTGACATGATTGGGAACACTTGAAAATGCCTCAAGAACCAAATGAGTTGAAATATATACCAACTATACACTAGCAAGAGTGGATCTCCCACCTGGGAGGATTTGTCTGTAATTTGTTTACTTAAGGAGAATCAAGCATAAATACAGGATTATCTTAATTTTATCCGGGGACAATAAAAATAAGCCCCATAGAGAGCCACACAGCAGGTTTCCGTGCTACAAGTGATATTGACATTGTTTATTTTAGAATGAGTCAACGTTTGACTACAAGGTTTTCACAGGAGAATCCTTGCATAGTTTACTTGATTCTAGAGTAGTTTCAGCCCAAGTTGAGGACTACCCCCAATCATGTCATTTACCTTTAAGAGTTAATCAGTACCATTTTGAGTAATCTGGAGAAGATGCAATTCACTATCCCATTACCTCCAAAAATTCTATACTGTTTAATTATTTATTTTGCCACATTTTTAGAGTGAATTTTGGGTTCAATTAAAGGCAAGGTTCACCTTGACGTCAAGTTGGTTTTAATAAAAACAGAAAAAATTAGAGAAACATATAAATGAAAGTTTGATGAAAATCCACCAAGGAATAACAGAGTTATGAAGTTTCAAAGTTTAAATTTTGTGACGTCACATGCGAACAGCTCCCCATTTGTCATGTAATATAAATTTCATAAATTGCCATCTTGTAATGGTTTATGATAACTGAATGTTTCTTTTTCATGGCAGCTTGTATTAAATAATTTTTCTGATAATATATTGAGTGCACAGGTAAAATCATTGTCAAATTTCTGAGAAAATGGCATTTTATGGAATTTATATCACATGACATTATGGGGAGCTGCTCGCATGTGACATCACAACTTTGAAACTTAAAAATTCAATAACTCTGTTTATATTCTTTGATGGATTTCCGTCAACTTTTATTAATATATAAAATAATACTTTTATTAAACTAAATAATTCAATAAAATGGTGGAGTACTATTTTGGTACCCCATGGTACCATTTATGGTACCATTATTTATTGTTTTTACTGTAAGTATTGATTTGTGAAAATTGGTGAAAATGGCAAGGAAAGGGTTGAAACTGAAGTTTTCTTGTCCACAGGAATGATAGGGTTAATTTTAGTTATGTTGTGTTTTCTTGTCTAGATGGCTGAGTGGAGTGACTCATCTTTCTAACCCAGTGATATGGACTGCATGTCTACGCTTCATCTACAGCAACGGCATACAAGAAAGGTACATGCACAGCATTAACTCTTAACATGCTGAAGTCACAAATATGAACCACACATGTCCGTACAGATGTAATTTCCCATGTAATTTTCCGTGTATTCATGAAGAAGGCTTAACCCTATTTTAACTGGGCTATTTCAGACCAGGTTTTTACTGGTCTCGGCCGCCGATCGCGCGATCGCCACAAAAATTTGCATGTGCATAGAGCCGGATGTAAACTACACGACTGTATAGTAAAATTTTCACAAAAATTATTTTTTTCTATTTTTTAAGAAATTAATTACGCAAATAAGTGCATAAAATTATGTTTTTGTTTATAACTCACTTACAATAGCTAGTAAAATACTAATTTTTGGTGAAAATATTCATTCTGACATTTTTCACAATTATCTACAAAAAAATTTGCCGAATCGGAATGAATTTCTTATGTATTTATTGTTTTGTGAATTTCTTATGTATTACTCTGTTTTTTCGACCTTTTGTTTTCCATTGTTTTTTCAATGAAATTTGTTGGGGACACTATTGCAATCATAAGTAGCATAAAATTAATTAATTTCAACCAGTACAAGCAAAAATAATCATACATATATTATTTTGGGCTGAAAACACAATTTCCATTGGCTTTGTACACAAAATCATGTTTTTGAGCAATTTTGGGGTTGACATGCGTGTATAAAAAAATCACGCAGCATTGTAACGGTATGTCCAATTTTCGCAAAAACAGTCTCAAAAGATGCGCAAGACTTAAATGTAAAAAGTCAGTGAGCGACGCAGTCAGCAAATTTTGCACGGCGGCATGGTCACGAAATTCGTTGAGGGGGGGGTCAAATTTACAACCCCCCCCCCCCCCAGTTAACATACGGTTAACACTTTGTTTGATGACAGCACATTGGCTCAGCCTCGTATAACCTCAATGAGATACTAACGGCCCACCGATTCGCCAAGAAGACAATCATTTTCAGACCTCTTAATTCCAAATGATATTTTTCTTGAAATGAAGAATCATTGACCCAGAATACATGTGTAAAAACAAAGACTTGCATCGATTACATTTAATTTTTTAGATCAAATTGTACATTTTGCAAAGGTTATACATAAAACTACAAAACAATCCAGTCTTATTATCATCCCGGTCTTGAGATAGTATTAACAAATATGCTTAAGTTACATCGTCATTGTATTATTGTTTTAACAGAGTATTTTCACCCAGTGGCGGTTTCTTGCTAGTTGTGTATGCACGTACCAGCCGACAGCCCTTGTTTTATGAGTGTCGACCTCAGGGACAAGAGGAACCTAGATTCATGTTGGTTGGCTGCCGGGAAAACCTGCACGTCTTCAAGGTACTGTACAAGTTCCAATTCTTACAGGGAGGGCTGTTGTTATTGTGGGCGGTACTGACCTGGGTCCCCCACAAATCTTCCCACCCCCCAACTCCACCTGGTACTCAGAGCTAATAGTTCGTCGCGTCAGCGCAAGAACGCCCTTAGACGCGCTTGATTAAAAAAACCGTCAGTGCAGAAAGGCCCTTATCGGACCCTCATGGAACGTGCGCGCCGTTGCGCAAAGGCCGTAATGGAACATGCGCATGACCGCAGTATAATGCAGTTAGTATACACGCGCACATGTTAATGTAAGGGCCTTTCTGCACTGACGTGCATGTACCATAAGGGCCTTTCTGCACTGACGCGCGTGTTCCATAAGGGCCTTTCTGCACTGACGGGTTTTTCAATCAAGCGCGTCTAAGGGCGTTCTTGCGCTGACGCGACGAGTTACTCTTCTGCCCAGCATAAATTTTCAAGCAAGGTGTGACAAAAGAGAAGCGAGACTATTATAGCCACCCCTATGATGCAATGTCAATCGACTGACCGCTTATGTCACAGTGTTGCCCATCATCTCAGCAACATTTTGCTATAAATTGTTCACTTGTCTTCTGCATTTCTGTTTTGGGCTGCATTATTTCCCGCCTCACCTAGAATGTCACAATTTTCTGGTAATTTTCTTTTAACTCGCTATATCTGTTAGTGCTCCAGTGCATTTTTAAACATTCTGTAACAAAGCTATAGTTCATTTCGTACACTTCTAATTGGTGTAAGGTTTAGGATGATGTATACATTATACTTACTTGATAAACATTAAAACCATTTCTTTCTCCAAGTGAAGTCAGAGGTATCATGTTGTGGAGCTGAATGATTTGTTAAAGTATCCTTAAAGATGCTGTAACGATAGCTTAAAGCACAAGTTTAGTTTTGGTGAGTTTTTTTTTATCTGAAAGCTTTATGTCCAAAGGTCATATCACATCAATAATACATTCTGAATGTCTCTCATTTTTTTAAAATTAATTCTTAATTAATACCTCAGCAGAAAGATCAGTCTGATCTTTCTGCTGAGGTATAATTTACATAACCTTAACACCTTATTAACGCTTTGGATGCTATACTGTAAAATATAGTCAAAATCTTGGGGGTCCACCCCCAAAGAGATTTTTCCTTAATTAATTTAAAAAAACCCGAAAGACATTCAGAATCTGTTATTGGTGTGATATGACCTTTGGGCGTAAAGCTTTCAAATAAAAAAAAAATTCGGCAAAACTAAACTTCGCTTTAATGCATGGAGAACGTAAACCACACAAAACCGGCTCTGTGAATCAGCCGATACATAAGTGCTTACAAGTGCAGTTGAACTACATGTTATCTGTGGAGAATTGCACTCAAAGCCCGTCATCAGCTGTGCAGTCATGCGCTTAGAATGCTCAAGGAGTTAATGATGCAGTCTGCTGTTTCTTGTGATGATGATTATTCTTTTTTTTGGGGGGGGGGGAGGGTGAGGACATCTCCATTTTTTTTCTTTGGTCTGTAGAGGCTTCAAAACTTAAATACAAGATCTGCAGGTCCCAAACAAAGATTAAATCTTAGACTTTATCTAGAGACATTCAACGTTTCATATAACATCTACTTCTAATTTTGTACTGTTTCAAATCATTGCTATTCCATGTTTGTTTCAGCATGCCAACCCCAAGGGGAAACCCCCTGTTGAGATGGAGCTGACCCCGGCCCGCAGTGGTCCCAGTAAGTCGCTGTTCCTCCAGGCACTGGCCAAAGCTGGACTTCAGTCAAGTAACAGGCATTCATCCCGTAAGTCTTCCCGCCCAGGCAGGAGAAGCTCAACAGCGAGCGTTTCGTCAGCAGCCTCGGAAGACGAGATACAACCCGTACCTCGACCCAGTCCTAAGCCCATTATGGATAAGGTACCCATTTTAAACATTTTTTTGTCTTCTAAATGTTAACAATTTGGTGTTTGTAATAAACAAAACAACTGTATTCTGTTATTTTCTCCAAAATTTTCCATTTTCCTCCAAATTTCCATTTTGTAAAATGTATTTATTTATTTTTTTTACAGAAATAGTGTTTTTTTTCAATTAGTGTTTTCTTTTGTTTATTTAAAAATGTACAGACTTTCATTGTAATTTATCCCGTTATCATTGTTAGCTCCATAGCTTACCATGTAGCTGCCAAATGAGAAGTAAAAAAAAAACACTCTTTAAACCATTATCATGTAAAAATTCTATGAAATCCCTGATTATTCAAAATAAGTTATTTCTTCCAACAACAACAAAAATGTTTACATTGCAGTTCTCCTGAAATGGGGGAATTCAGCAGAATTGTGCTTCCTTCATGTTCTGTAAATTTCCATACTCTTTTTGAATCTTGTGTAGGCTGTTTAATGTACGTACATGGATTTAAAGACGCTATATAACACTGTGGAAGACACGTTTAAAAAATGGTCGAACTTTGCTATCTGACATATCTGACAGTGTTAGAATGGACAAATAAACACCTTAGAACACAAAAGTTTGCACACTTATGCTGTCACTAGTGCAATATGTGCAGATACAAATTGGCACATTAATTTCCTATCAGGCGATAGGAAATTCTGCAACACAGCAGTCTATGGGGAAAAGCTGGAATGTTCTCTCAATGATTTTACTTTTTTAAAGCACTTAATGACGTTTTAAACTGCAATTTTTTTCAGGGCTTCATTTTTAGACCATGTCAGAGACACTGGTAGCATGGGGAATCATGCAGCTCAGATTTTTAAAACTGGAAACATTGTTATACAATGCCTTTAAAGGTTGTTTGGTTGCATTGATATTTACTGTAATATAGGAATCTTCTTGTAGTGTATTAAAATTAACCATATATGTATGTTGATCTCTGTTTGTTTCTGACCCTTTTGCTTTCAGAGTCCGTCTGTGATGCCAGCTGTACCAGAAGTCTCACTCATCTTCGATAGTTTTGGAGAGCCAACAGACCATAAAGCCATCAGTCCTCATCATGGAACTCAGGGTCATGCCCACATGATGAAACAGCCAAAGTTCAGACACCGCCTTAATGGGCAGGCAAGCCCTGCTGGAGGGGTACCAGGCAAACATAATGAAATCAGGCGACCAAGATTGCATGGGACGTCAAAAAGTCCAGGCTTGATACCTTCGGAAGCAAAGTCAACGCCGAAAACAAAAAGTACAAGTGAGCGTGGAAGAGTCAACCGGCCTGGCCCACTGAGACCATTGAATGGACAAGAATTTATCATGAATAACGCTAGCACTAATCACCTGGATAACCAGTATACTGTTCCATGTGATCAAACGATGTATCCTCATAGTCGTACTATAGCTCCTCCTCACCCACAAGAGGGTTTGCCTGGCCATGGAAGCCACTCTTCCAGTCGGGGCCGAGAGAGAGGGCGACACACCCATTCTCATGCAGGTAGCGGTGGGAACAGAAACGTGTGGAGGAAAAATGATTTAACTGCACAGCAGCCTCAACAACAACAACAACAACAACAACACCAACAACACCAAAAGCAACACCACCACCACCACCAACAACAACAGCAACACCACCACCAACACCAACAACAACAACACCAACAACACAACCAACAGCAGCAACAACAACACCAACAACATCATCATTATCATCTTATGCAACCAGCAGGCAGTGCCCCCAAACAGGCTCACCCAGCTCACAGGCATTCTCTTGGCTCTGTAGAAACAGTACATAATCACATTCAGAGTCCGTTGCAAAGACGTTTCAGCACTGATACAGGATATACAACCCAGGTGACGGATCCTCACGCCACGTTCAATCAAGTGTCATCGCATGTGGTCCACCCTGGATGTGACAGGCATCCAGATATACTAACACACACTCGCAGTACAGATGAGGAAGAGAATGAGAATCCTGCAGTGCAGTCTAGTGTACATCAGCATTCCGGGTGCCTTCATGGATGTGTCAGCATCTCAGCATTCCAGGTGCCGATCGTGGATGTGTCAGCATCTCAGCATTCCAGTGCCATCGTGGATGTGTCAGCATCTCGGCATTCCAATGCCTTCATGGATGTGTCAGCATCTCAGAGTAGCAGAAGTGATGGGCAACAGAAGGTTGAGAGTCCTGGTGTTGATGCCCAGACATTGGATCAGCTGAGGAGACAAGAACAGATGATACAGCAGCTTCAGGACCAAGTAATGAGCTTCATAATCATCATTACCATCAACAATCATTATCATGTGCATCATCATCTTTATTAACATCATCTTCATCATAATCAACTTCAACAACACTATATTCATCATAATCAACATCAACAATATCATCATCACAGTCATCATCATCATCATGACACAGTCATCACTGTCATCATCACAATTATCATCATCATCATCATAATCAACAGCAACAACATCATCATCATCATCACCATCATAATCATCATCATTTTTATCATCATCATTTAGCCATAAGCCTTACCAGCTACTGATTATGAGTACAAAAGTGTGGAATATATGGTGGTAGTGTATGATGACATGAAGATAACATGTGGCTATTGTGATACCCTTATTTAATCATGTCAAAAGCAAAAAAAAAAAAAAAAACTAATAGGTTAGTAAACCCATCATTCTCTGAAGGTTTAGATGGTACAGCGAGTACCGAGAACAATTGTAAAATTGTCTGCTTGAGCGAAACTTTTCATATCAAAGCTAATATGATATGTTGTTGTCTACCAATCCATTTGATATAATGAATGTTTCCTTTTGTTGTTTCAATCTTTTATTATGTTCTGCAGATTAAGTTACTGCTCCATGCACATGCAGCTCAACAAAGCAAGCCCCTCCCACCTGGTATGGTGACTCCACCCGCCACCCCTAGGGTACCTTCCCTAGATACGTCTACCTCAACCACGACTGAATTGAATACTTCACACCCTGCACCTGCCAATCAAAATCAACCTGCAGGTTTGCATGAAGCATCCTATCAGGTGACAGATGTCAATCATGTGCAGACCACGCCCCAAAGGCGATGCCATCTTCCACCACGTTACCAAGCATCAAAGAGCTTCGGGCACACCACCAAACCCCTCTACTTCGACACCGGTGATGTGTAGCATGGCGGTGAACACTGGTCAGAGCTTATTTTGGTCCACCCCGGTTGAAGCCCCCTCACATAGTTCACCAGAGACAAAAAATTCAAAGTCTAGACCTGCACACATGACTCGGTCTGCCGCAACCTCACCAGGCACTTCAAACTTCCCGGACAACGTTGTCAAAGACTCAAGCACAGATCTCGCTCCAGTTCAGGCATTGAGTTCAGAGTTGCAGCAGACCCGAGACATGACCCAGAGCATTGGGGACGTGGACATAGTGAGCTACCCTAGTTCTCCAGAGAGGATGTCTCAGTCCAGGTATGCCACACCCACTTGTAGTGTTTAATTTTGTATTACCTACCAGCGGCGGTGAAATTTCATAGTCCTATATTTCACTTTTGTGAAATTTTTCACAATTTTCAGAAAATGCAGTGACGATGAAATTTGTGGTATAGCTTTATAATGGCCTATTGAATAAGACCACTTTTCATAGTGCACAAGTGCACAAGAAGAGTTTTCCAACGTTGAAAAGCACACTAAAAAATTAAACAATAAATGTAACATATGTTTTTGTACAGGGTACAGACATTGATGAAAAAGAAAATAATCATCAAAATGGAAGATTTGTATTTGGAAGTACCACAGTGTACCATTTATGTCATCACTCTAAATTGTTAAATTCTAATTCATCATCCTCATCATCATCATCATCAGGCATTGTTCAACCGTTGTTGGATGAAGCCCTCCTCAGTAAGTTTCCATTCGCTTCTATTTGCTATCATTCTATTCCACTTTGCTGTGTTTGTGTATGCTGTTATTTTATCTCTCCAATTTCCTCTTTTGTCATCCTCTACTAATTCAGTTTGGCCCAAGTCCAGAACAGGAGCGCAGGGGGTAACAACAACGAGTCGTCCTGCAACTTTGGGGCGGACCTGAGCAGTCCTGTCCTGGGGGAGAGTGCCAGTACATATGCACCTGTCAGGCATCATACAGATTCATCCGGTGATACAGATAGCTGTTCCGAGGAAGAGCAGGAGAGGGATGCTGGAGAGGTCGAGGAAAGGCTTAGACAGAACAGCACTGCAGGGGTTACTTCACAAGATAGACCAAGAACCAATACAGCCAGTCCTAGTCTACTTTACAGAGATGAAAAGAAGTTCTATGATAATCTCCTGGTAAATATTGTATAATTTTTTATGGCACTTCACGTAAGGCGGACTTTTACCTGGATTTACTATACATTCAATGAATTCAGAAAGAAAAATACAATCACGGGGAAACTGTTATTTAGACAATCAGTCCAAGAAATGTGGATTTGCAAAGTGTTGGTAACATTCAAAATCACAAAATGGGTGTATTCTCCTTTATTTTGTGACCATAAAAATGTGCAATATTTATAGTAGTGTAAAAAATCTTATATGTTTGTCGTAATTGCCTGTTCATAAATCAAATCACCACATAGGAGTGGGGAGGAAGTTTGATCTCCAATTTCAATTTCGTATGAACGCAAAATGTTCTGAAACTAAAAGGTATTGTTTAAAATTGTGGATGCTCACTAGATAAAAGAATTCAAACTTTGATATCTGATTTTCATGATAGCTGCTCAAATGGATAAATACACAGTCACTCTAGAATAAAACAAATCTGGAAAGTTATGCTACCACTGGCAAGATACATATATATATATATTGATAAATACCACACAAATTAAAAATAAAGCCAGGTATAACACAGTAGTCTGGGGGGTAGTCTTTAGATTTCACTTTGTACAGCACTAAATTATTATTTTTTGTATTTTTGAAAGCGCTTTGTTTTTAGGCCTTATCAGAGAAAGTAACATGAAGAATTATGTAGCTCAAATTTGTCAAAGGAGAAACATTAAATTATGCCTTTAACTCTTTGGATGATATAGACTAGTCTCAGAGATTAGAACCATCCTAAATGTTAGATACATACACTTTCGATGGCGACTTATATGACACCATGGGCGTACCCAGGAATTTTTAAAGGGGGGGGAGGTGTTTTATGGTGCAAATGGATGTGACAAGCAAAAAAAAAAGGTCATCAAATCTGAATAGAAAATGTTCCATGATGCAAATCAATGTGACACAACTAAAAAAATGGGGGAGGGGGTCATCAAGTCCAAGCAGAATCTTTTATCATGGTGCAAAGTGATGTGACAAGCATTACAAAAAGTCATCAAGTTCATAGTCGGCCTGTTATTATTATCATTAGCCATATTTTCTTTCTTTTCTGAGATGGTGTTTTTCCGTAAATCGGGGGTGTCGTCGAAACCCCCCCCCCCCCCGTCCAAGAACCCCCCAAACACCCCCCTGGGTACACCTATGTATGACACATTGCGGAATTTACTGATTAACTTGTTTTATTTGACATCAGGGCCAAGTTCATCAGTTGTTGCACCAGGTTTCCGAAGAGGACCCTGCAGACAGGACACCCCGAGATGATGGCACACACCTGCCTCGTGCTCTTGGCGACCTCTCTGCCACAACCCTGGAGGAATTGGAGAAACTGGGCATAAATCTGCACAGTGATATCGCCATGGCTGAAAAGTCCTTATTCAGGTTAGTATGCAAGTCATTTTTGTCTCACGTGCATAGCGGGATGAGACTTGGACCCTGTTCACATTATGCACTTTTTTGGGGGTTTGATGAAGAGGTAATGAAGACTGAAAATTAATTATCACTAGTGTGTACGCTTCTTGCTTCGTTTGACGAGGATTAAATTCGTTTGATTAAGCAAAAGGGTTTTTTTCAATTAAGCAATTTTTTCATTTGACGAAGCTGAAACAGTTATGTGTAAAGTTCTTTCGTTCAACGAAGCAAATCAATCTGAAGTCATGTGATGGGTGACCTAGATAACAAGTTATTATGTAACGAGATAGAGTTTGGTAGAGGCATTAATGATCTTAATTAAAGCTTAATTTGACCTTCATTAAATGTGAACAGCACTCTACTTTTGTTACACCTTCGTTCAGTGCAATGCGTTTGGTTGCTTTGTTGGTTAATGAAGATTAATCTTTGTCGCAGGAAGAATGGTCATAATATGTAAGGGGTCATAGGCATCAGTAGTTTGGTTTGTTATCATCATCATCAGTCCAGTTTTGATCGGGGTTTGTCACTGATAATGGGGGTGGCCGGATTTACCTCACTCTTGCAGCTATCTTGCTCGATTCAGTGCATCCTTCTTTCTCAAATGAAGTACATGAAGTAATATTCTTGGACTAAAATTCTATAACATAACAGGCTATGGGGGAAAATTAGAATTAGAATAAGTAGTACCAAATGATCATTTTACTTCGTAACCCTCCGGTCAATTAACATGATAGATTCCCGCCAATGCGCATGCGCAGTCAATTCGTTTTTGTGTATGACGCAGTCACCACAAACCTTTTTCGACTCGAAAAATTAGTTTGTGGTTTTTAGCAGCTTTTGGTTTATGACCGATTATTTTCCGATTCCGAAGTGAAATCTTAGTTTTGGCGACTCGCCGAGCGTTTCCATATCGTGGAATTTGGATTTAGTCATCGAAAATTTGAGCTCCAAAATGTCCGACTCGGACAAGGGAGCGACAGCCAGCGGCGCGAACAAGTCGCGTCAGCAGACTACCACCTCTACCAGCAAAACTGCCACCTCCGCCGCTGAGCCGACTCGGTCAGCAGGCAAGGCCCCGACTCGGGGAAAATCGCAACGGCAGTCGAATACTACCATGACTACGAGCTCGCAGGGAAAAATA